>JAKOGI010001090.1:0-57500 GCA_029747015.1 Carnegiea gigantea
GATCTGTTCTGCGATCAGCGTATCCTAACGCTCCCTTGTTATTGCGACCGTAACCGCAAACGCGACCGAATCCGTGTTTTAAATCCCTGATTGCTACTGGGCCTTGCTTAGCCATTTGTTGCAACTACTGGACGTTGTGCCTTTGATTGGCCAAGGGGGGTGGGGTGGGGGAATAATACCAGCAATTGATTTATTTGTCTAGCCTTCAATTGACAAAAGAATTTTTGCTGCCTTCTTTTACATCGTTAAGCTCTGGTACAGCTTATTTGGACAAGTGCTACTGTTTGTAATTACCAATGTTTTTTTTTGGGGGGTGGGGAAGGGACGGGGTTGTTATGATACTGCGTGAATAATTTAGTTACCAATATTCCACATGAAGAGTGAATAACGGACCAGTGCTACTAGGGAGGACATACTGTCCCAGTGAGAACTTTGTCCTAGGTCGCCACCCACGCCACCACCAACAATCATAACAACTACTCCTTGTGTGGGTTGCTTGAGTGAGCAGGTTTAGCAGGCAACCTCGTCCCTGCAGGTTACCACCAAAAGGTGCAAAAAGGCGTATAAAGTTGTTTGTTTCTTCAGACTTCGTTTATTGTTTTAAATGAAAAGCTGGATGTCCGTACCATTCATGAGAAAATAAAGATTTGGGAAAGGACGTGCAGTTTGTGTTGATATTCAGACCCTCTTTTCTGAAACTAAGTATGATTTCAAATCAGCAGACAATATGGTTTCATTTCTTTTTGCATGTCTACAGTTATCCTTTTTTAATTTATTTATTTATCTTTTTGGGTTCTTTACAGGACCGTGAAAGAGCCACCTTCTACGCTCATGTGGACTTTGTTTTTGGTGGCACAGGTCTGTTCTTATAACTTTTGTAAATTACTTCTGTAAATTAATGCTGTGAGGGGATTCCTCTTTTACTCTGTTCATGTCATCATGTGTGCTTTTGCAGCATTATGATAGACGTAGCCAATATGGTACTGCTCTTGCAAAAATTGATGAAGCTATAAGTCACACTCCTACAGTGATTGATTTGTACTCAGTCAAGGTTCGTATTCCTCTTGTACAGCGATATGACAAACTCTTGAATTTGGTTGTTTCACTTAAGTTCCTTTGTCACTAATGTGATCAATGATTAAAACTGTATGTTGCGAGAAAGTTGTGGTGATCTAGCTTTCTTCTTTTTTTGTTTTTTCTTATTGCTATTTTTTCCCCATAGACCTATCATTCTTCTTTTTGTTCTTCATAAAATATTGTCTCTTCTGTTTTGTTTTCTTTGGTAGTAATGCTGTTGATTATGCTATCTCAGAGTCGAATCTTGAAGCATGCTGGTGACTTGACAGCTGCTGCCGCATTAGCAGATGAAGCTCGGTGTATGGATCTGGCTGATCGCTACATAAATAGTGAATGCGTTAAGCGCATGCTGCAAGCTGATCAGGTTTATGTTTACTTAAATCAATTTGTACAAATTGTTTGCACTGAGTTGCTATCTTTTATCACTGCGTCTGTTTCTTGAATTTTCTGTCTATTTGATATTCTCCTCTGCAGGTCTCTTTGGCTGAAAAAACAGCTGTATTATTCACAAAAGATGGGGATCAGCATAATAATTTGTATGACATGCAATGCATGTGGTAAATATCCATTAACAGCTTAAGCAATTTGAAGTTGGAGGTTACGAGAGTCTTAATTCTGCTCCTAATGATGCAATTAATGTTTGGAAGGTATGAGCTTGCATCTGGTGAAAGCTATTTTCGACAAGGTGAACTTGGGAAGGCCTTAAAGAAATTCTTAGCTGTGGAGAAACACTATGCTGACATCACTGAAGACCAATTTGATTTTCACTCTTATTGTTTGAGAAAAATGACATTGAGAACATATGTGGAAATGCTGAAGTTCCAAGACCGTTTACATTCACACTCCTATTTTTGCAAAGCTGCAGCTGGGGCTATCAGGTGAACCATCTTCTTGATGTCACTATTGAGTTGCTGGCGGATGTTGGTTGATTTTGGTCAGTTCTTACTATCATTTGTTTCTCATTCTGGCAATTGTTATTGTGAGCATCTGCATGCTATATTTTGTCAATTTGTGCATCTTTAATCTGAGTGTGACTGCTTCTAGTGTAGTCTGGTGGACAGAATGATAAGTGTTCCTGGTAGTCCTTTGGGATATGTCATAACAAGATGAAAATAGTTCAGTAAATATTTGTTCACGAGTTTGCATTCTGAACTGTAAGCTATTCGACTCTCATGCTCCTCGGTAATTTCCGTTCTCTTGTTAGAGGCTGCTCTCTGTTCAAAATTGTAGGACAATGTTGAAACTTGTTATTCACATGTTTGCTGGTCGCTAATTTCAATGATTTCATGCCATACCTTAGGTCATGAACTTAATATACAATTGTGTAGATGTTCCGGAGGCAAAGTTGACCCATTCCTAATTGATTTACTTGAATGATCTGATGCCACGCTCGACCTGGGAGCCAAAATACGGAACCTGATTCCTTTTGAGCCTGACTGGCCTGAACCATACACCACACCAAAAATTCCTTCAGCCTAAACTGGACCAAACCTTGGATAATTTGACCAGAATGACTCATTTGCCAAGTCTGGCGGCCCGTGGAGTTTAGATTGGCAAAGACTTGTTGGAACGCCGATTTTGGCTCGACTCAAACTTACCTGTCATGAGCCAGGCTGCCCCAAGCTTCAATTAATCCCAAAATGATGAACCTGAAAGTAACCTGGTCGAAACCAGACAAAATGGTGCATTGCGAGGTCTGTCTCCTTGAGGAATTAGTGTTGAAGACTTAGACTAACATTTAGTCATGGATTAGAGGGGTTTTTTTTTAAATACCCCTTTGCTGATTAGTGATTACAGCTGAACATAGCTGGCAGTATTATTTGTGAAGAACATGCATTGTAGGATATTGTGCATTTTGAAGATGCGGCTGCAAATTTTTGCAGTCATGTTAAGGGCTTCGACATCTTTTTTCTAGAAAAGGTGGAAACCTCCAAAGGTATCAAATTAGTTGTCCCCAACCAGTCCTTGTAGCACCTTTTATATCTGCTGTGTTTCCAGGTAGATAGAAAAGTTCTTTTGTTTCCCTTGGAAGCTTCTGATTGTTTTGCTGCAGTGTGGTACCTTGCTGTCAGTTTTGAAGTGTATTGGCATGCATATTCTTTTTCTATGAGGAATATAAGCTTTTCTGGTTCTGTTTATGCAATTGCAGTAAAGTGTCCAGTCTTACCTGTATGGTTACAGAAGTTACTCTGAAGCTAGAAGCTTTACTACAGCCCTGTATCTTCTCAGTTATACATGCCGCCTTTTCTATGATCAGTATTACCTGTTTCTGTATCTTTATTGGCAGCAATGTGAAGCCTTTTTATGGCAGCTTTGCTGTTTGATTCTGGGAAAAATGATTGGTTTTGCATTTGGCTACAGGTGCTATCTTAAGTTGTTCGATTCTCCTCCCAAGTCAGCAACTGAAAAAGATGAAGAAATGTCGAAATTGCTTCCTTCTCAGAAAAAGAAAATGAGACAAAAGCAACGGAAGGCAGAGGCTCGAGCTAAGAAAGTATTTTATTGATTCTTATCATCTTTGTGCCACTTCTAGTGAAATGAATGTTGCTCTGATTTCTGCATTTTTTTAGGAGGCAGAAAGCAAAAATGAGGAAATAAGTGCTAGCAATGTCTCTAAATCGGGGAAACGACATGTCAAAGCTGTTGATCCCGATCCTCATGGGGAGAAATTGTTGCAGGTTCTTTTCTCTATCCTTGCCTGCCTCAACTCTGTGGTTGTGTGACTTGTGTCCGGCATGCATTTATTTGGCAAGAGTTGCTTTTCTAGGTTGAAGACCCACTGATGGAAGCTACCAAGTATTTGAAGCTACTTCAGAAACACTCGCCAGATTCCCTAGAGACGCACTTTCTTTCGTTTGAAGTAAATATGAGAAAACAGAAGATTTTACTTGCTTTTCAGGTGATTCATCTATCTTGATGGATTTCAAAGTTTTGATAAAACAATGAAGCCATCTTCAGTTGGCATGATGATTTTGTTTAAGAAAATAACGTATATCTTTTATTTGCAGCTGGTCCAGGGGAAATTATTACTCCAATACTTGTTGATTGCAATATGATGCTTGTGTCAATACAATGTTATTTAAGAGCTTCTTCTTGTTTGCGTATTTCAATTGACACTGCTTTGACTTGCAGGCTGTGAAGAATTTAATGAGGCTAGATGCTGAAAACCCCCTTTCACATCGCTGCTTGGTATGCTGTGTCTTTGGGGCATGGGTCTAATGAATTCTTAGGAGCTGGCTTTTATACTTTGCTGGTCCATAGGAATTCTTTGTGGGTCATCAACATTTCTCTGCTTTTGTATTTATGGATGGGATTTCATTCTGGGTGCTAACTCTTCTTCCATTGACTACAGATAAGATTTTTCAATAAGGTGAGCTCAATGCCTGCTCCTGTTTCTGATGCTGAGCGACTCGTCTGGAGTGTTTTAGAAGCAGAGCGGCCTGCTATCAGGTTAACTAGTTCTCAGTGCTGCTATGGGATTCATTTGATCCATGCGGACTGAACTGATTCTCTTTTTCCTTTGAAAACAGTCAACTGCATCAGAAATCTTTAACGGACGCTAATATTTCTTTCTTGAGGGAGCATGAAAGTACTGTCAAAAATGCCTTCTGGTTCTATATCTCGCTTAGTTATGTAGTATGTGTTGACATTGTCTAATATTGTGTTTTTTGCAGATTCCTTGATGCACAGAGTGGCAGTTGCAGAAATGCTTTATCTTTTGGAACCAAATAAGAAGTCTGAGGCTGTTAAGCTGATTGAAGATTCACCTAATAATATGGTTTCCATGTGAATACATTTGTCCTTTATTCATCCTTGTCTAATATTTTATTTTGCTTTCATTTTATTCACTTTCATTATCTACTTAGTGTTTCTAGAACTCGTATAATTGTTCTATGTTTAAACTCTAATATGTGCAGAAAGGGAGCTCCTCCTGTTCAACTGTGGAAGCTCGAAGACTGTATAGCTGTCCACGAAGTCTTGGAGAATGTTTTGATTGACAAGGAAGCAGCATCTAGTAAGTTTATTGAAGCTTTCTACGTAAAACTTTCCATGTTTATTGGAATTTGGGAAAAATATCCTTAATTGAGAATGATCTAAGCGCTTACCGTTATCTTTGAGCTGAGTTACTTTGTGCAGGAGTCCCGGATAGGTGTCAATTTGTCTAAAATATGCTGACGTGGTATGGTTCTCAGTTTAGGTTTAGGGTTTTGCAGGATTAGTTTGACTTGAACATCGATTCATGCAGAATTGGATATTGAGCATCAGCATTAACAGCAGATTGTTGGGGGTGGGGGTCGGAGGGGTTCTGTATAGTGGTCAAGTTTTATGCAAGTGCAACTCTTCTGTGGTGATATCTAGATGAGGTGTAACAACATCATTGTGAAATCTCAGCTGTGACTCCTCAAAGTCACTAGCGTGAAAGATTACTTGTTAATATGGCCGGTAGAAAATTTGATTAGCTATCAATTTGGTTACTCTTCCTTGAGAATTCGCCTAATGACTTAAAGTGAAGAACAGACAGTAACAGCTTCACAATTCGGTTACCATCTTTTCTGCCAGATTTGCTTTTTGATCAGTTCAAAATGTCTATGACAGCTGTTATCATCTTTGCTTCCATGTCTAATCGTATTCACTTTCAAATTCTGTCTGATGCTTGAAGGATGGAAGGCCCGATGTGCTGAGTGCTTTCCCTATTCAAGATATTTTGAAGGCATCCGAAGCTCTGTTGTCTCAAAAGCCTATCTTAACAATTTAATTGATAATTCTGAGAATGGGGCCTCAAATCATCCGGAACTGAATAATTCCATCGCATTGAATGGAAAACTGGAGACCTTCAAGGATCTCAAAATTTAGCAACCTAGAGAAGGTATGTTTAAGAAGGTTGGTGGTTCAAAGCATGAGACGGCTCTTTGGTTAAGGGTATATGTTGGTGCAGATCAGAATCATTCTTCCTGCTGCTATTCAAGTAACATTCGAGTCTGGCAGATCTCGAAGGAGCCCGCTTCCTCCGTTGTGCAAGTTTTGCTCGCCACGGTTATCAATACACCTTGCAACATGTGTATAATTAGGACAATTTGTGGCTAGGCTTTTCTTTTTTTTTTTTTTGATTTTTAATCCCTTAATATATATGCTTCAAGATGACGTCCTTGCTTTGGGTTATGATGTTCCCAAACTCCAGGTTTGGGGTTTGATTCTTGTTTTTAAGGGGGTGAGAGAGGGTTATAGAGTTTTGGTTTAAGAGGTGCTGCTTTTCTTTCCTTTCCTTTTTCTTTTTTCTCCCGTGACTGCCAAAGAATGAACGGCTAGAGTTGGTCAGCTCCCTGCAGTCTGCAGATTGTTGTACTGTCCTCTTTCAAGTGAGATAACCCCCACATGGCATTTGTACAAACTGAGTTGGATGCGAAAAATTTTGGCAATATCATATGACATTTCATGCTGGGCGGTGCTAATGGTCGAAGCTCGAACTTCACGATGTGTTGCGATTTAGCTTGGTCATCCTGGGGTTTGATTGAACCTTCTGTTGTTAGGGTTGAAGACTGCGTACTACCATTTTGAACCTTCTGGTGATAGTAAGAACAGAACACTGAAGGCACATTGAATTTAGCGCTGAAGAGTACATGCCCCAAATCAAAGGTTATCCCAGATGATTAGAATTAAAACTAATTGGAGCAATTGGTCCACAATGAAGACACATCGAATTCAGTGTTTAGGAGTGCATCCTCCAAATCAAAGGTATCCAAGTAGCTTGAATTAAGCTAAATTGGAGCAATTGATCCCAGGAATGAATGTCTTGCTGTCTATACTGCGGATCTTATATTCATATTCATGTAATTAGAAGTAGAGATGATAAGTTATATCCGAATTCGAAACAGATTCGATCTAAGGTAAAATTATTCGATTCGAATTCGCGATAGAAAAATTGGAGTCTGAATTTGATAAAAATCATGAGAATATAGACAGTAAGTTTTTCTATATTATACTCATCTGTCGATGCGATGATGTGTAGTCATATATCGTATTAACCGAATCTTGAACATTTAAGCTAAACGAAGAATAAAAGACGGAACATATTTCAAGTTGAATAAAACGACAACAAATTCCAAAAATTACAAGTCTTGAAAACTATAGGATATACCTGAAATATCACAAATAACACGTCTGACTCATAAAAAGAAAAAAAAGTTAATAGTACAAATCCTCCGCTTGCTTCATTTAACCCTTCTTCTCTATTGGTCTCCGACTAGGGACATATATATAATGATATCTATAAGTATTATTTGTATGTAGCTGAGATTTTCATTAGAATTAAGTGTTAGAATATAATTTTGATCATGTCACTGATCCATGTGTTGTTGTCTCTTTATCTCATCATGTCTATTTTATTTTCACCTTCTTCGCAACCATAATACTATCACCGCATGTTACCCAATTGGGCTCTCGTTACGTTAACCTCTTTAAATGACACATTTAGGTTGCTAAAAGTGAAGATTAACTACCTTTATAAATATTTCAAATTTAAAATTTAAATTTAAATTTTAAAATTTTTAAAAATAAAGCCTACCCAACATACCCACCTTCCTCCATACCCCCAAGCTGTTAGTCTAGCCTAGTGTTATTTTTTTGGTCACAAGGTATTTTTAATATGTAAAAATTAAAACATCGAAACCCTAATACTTCCTTAGTTACTCTCTCTCTCCTTGCCATTTCGCCAGTTGCTCTCACTAGTCGCTCTCGGCCCCTCGGAGTAGTCCCTTCTCAGTCTTCAACTCCTTGCTTCAACTCCCTTCTCTCTCTCTCTCTCTCTCTATCTCTGTATATATCTAAGCCTCTATCTTCTCACCAGTTTCTACAATGCCGATGTCAAGTATTTCATCATCCCTCACTGGTCTTTCATGAGTGCACATATTCTCTTTCTCCTTAATTTAACAGTTCATACAATAAAATCTAAATATATATATTTTTATGACTTTGATTGTTGTTTAGATATTTGGGGTTAAGAACAAGAGAAGACTTTGGGTTTTGCCTGGAGTTTGGGAAGATTGTTGATTTTGATCCTTTTTTTGGGGTTGATTGAATTGATGATTCTGTTGATGTATTATGTTTCAATGAGTATTCAGTTTCCACAAACCTCTACAATAAAGCCTTTAATCTTCACTTTTAACAACCTAAATGTGTCATTTAAAGAGGTTAACGTAACGAGAGCCCAATTGGGTAACATGCGGTGACAGTACTATGGTTGCGAAGAAGGTGAAAATAAAATAGACATGATGAGATAAAGAGACAACAACACATGGATCAGTGACATGATCAAAATTATATTCTAACACTTAATTCTAATGAAAATCTCAGCTACATACAAATAATACTTATAGATATCATTATATATATGTCCCTAGTCGGAGACCAATAGAGAAGAAGGGCTAAATGAAGCAAGCGGAGGATTTGTACTATTAACTTTTTTTCTTTTTATGAGTCAGACGTGTTATTTGTGATATTTCAGGTATATCCTATAGTTTTCAAGACTTGTAATTTTTGGAATTTGTTGGCGTTTTATTCAGCTTGAAATATGTTCCGTCTTTTATTCTTCGTTTAGCTTAAATGTTTAAGATTCGGTTAATACGATATATGACTACACGTCATCGCATCGACAGATGAGTATAATATAGAAAAAGGGTATTATTGTTTACATTGTGCATATATGCAATAGTTATATAATGTCTCCTTAAATTATTTGATAAAAATGACTAATCGTTATTATTAAAAATGATAAATTAGAGAAAAATAAAAAAATAAGGGTATAATGTTCGGTTCAAGCGAGCAGGTTCAAGTTCGGGTCGGATTCGACCAGCTAAATTGCGGGTTTTTCGGGTTCAGTTTATTTCGGATTCGAGGCAAGAAAATCTTGTTCAAAATCTAAAATTTGCGGCGAATTTATGTCGAATTTTCAGGTCGGATCAATTTTTACCAGATCTAGGTAAGTCCCATGTACTTTATTTTATGATCACATGATCAACTTTGTTAATTCCTTGAGAGTGTAACCAATGTAAAATTAACTCATATAATTGGAATTTACAGCACTATAAATAAGAAAGGGAGTGCCCAAAACCATCGCAAGATTTCCAGCAATCTTAACTGACTTAACATACTGCTGTCCATATCACTTCTAATCATAAATGCAATGGGCGCCAAAATTGCTGTTGTGCTTCCCGATCGCTCTTTCAAGTTTCCTTGTGATACAGTTTATTCTATTGCCTCAACCCAAAAATAAAAGAAAAACAAAGCAAATAAGTTAGCGAAAACATTTATACCATAACTTTTTTTTTTGGGGGGGGGGGGGGGAATCCTCCTTAAAATCAAAAGAAAATAGAGAACTCCTTTTTCAATACCAAAAAATGGCTTGTTTTAAATTATTTTGTAGAGAATTTTTAAAAAAAAAATCAATTGATGTTTTATTCTTTGAGGCTTAGCAATTGAATAAAATGGTCCAAAAGATCGTGAAAATAATAACTCAGTGCTTGAGATTTTATGTGACTTATAATTTAGTCATCTATTTGGTAAGAAGTTCTAGAAATTACGTCTTAATTTGTCCAGCGAACTTGAATACATTTGTTGATTTTTCAAGAGACCATGCTGGCCATTAATACATTTAGACATCTTTTAAGGATTTTTCACATTAAGCAACCTTTAGGTTTTTGACATTAATTTTTTACCTCAACATCTACTTGATTTTGGCCACCCCTGAGTTTAATTTTCAATGGTGTATAATTTAAGTGATATTCAAGCCAGAGTTTGGAAAATGTCATAATTTTCAATGATGTATAATTTTGATGTATTAGACCCTCTTTTATCCACTCTCTCATTAAAAAAACACTCTTTTACTCAAATTTATCCTCTCTCCCATCGCCTCTCTTTGCCCTTTTTGGCCTTTTTTTTATTCGCTCAAGTAATGCTCAAAGTACCAAACCTTCAACTACTTATAGAAGGGGTAGTTGGATCAAGAGTAATTTATCTGTCATGTTATTAGCTCACAGGAGTTGGGTTCTACATCAAACATGACTCAATGGTTAAGGGTAGTGAAAACTAAATAGAAAATAAAAGGGTTGAAAAGATCAACGTCGAAAATCTGAAGGGTGCTAAATGCAAAAAACTTGAAGGGTGATGAAATCAAGTCAAATTCTCAATTATCTTGTGCTTTCTTTTTCATGGCCATATGCGGCTTTGATTGGGTCTCTAGGGTCTCTATTTATACTTTCCCTTTATTTGCTTATCATTTTTCATGTCAACCTTAGATTTAGTTACTTTGAGCCATCATTCAACAAACTTGTTCCTTGTTATTGATTCGATATGTTTGTGCATTCAAAAGTGAATTAATCGAATGCAATTGCCTGTTTTTGAATTCTCTATTAAATAGAGTCGCCAAGGATATGCTCTATAAAAGTTTTTGTTTAGATGATGTGTGAATGATTTGCTATGGAAGGGATAACCCATTTGCAAACACCCCCCTCCCCAAAACAAAAAACAAAAGAAAGACAAAAAAAAGAAGAAAAGAAAACACTATGCAAGGGTTAAGATGGAGACATAATTTGACAGCTTATGGTAGTTATCATCAACAATTTTATTTCAATACTCAGCCCCCCCCCCCCAAAAAAAAACAGCAATTTTATTTCACAATATATCAATCGATAATTATTTATGGAGTTCACATTTATTTTATAACATTTATGACTTGGATGGTATATACAGTTCTAGTAGCATGTTGTCTCACACGTATCAACGCATTTCTCAACCACCTTCTCTGTAGCTGTGACACAAATAAAAAAGAAACACAGAGATTTAGCCAAGGCCACAGGATTGAAAATTCCAACCTAGCAAACAGTTGGGGAATTAGAGACACGAAAAATCTAGTTGAAAATAGGGAAGTCATGACGCAGAGTGATTTACCTGGGTTTTCTTTTGCTATTAAGGTAGCACAAGTAGAAATGGCACAACCAATTTGACAAAAGTCACTAGTCTCATCTTTCCAAGTTTCTGGATGTGAGATATGTAGTTTCCCAAGACAATTTATAACACAGTCTGCTGCACACATGAAGGGATTTTTAAAAGGCGCGCAGAGAATAAGACACTTGGCAAAGCAACCTGGATTAAACTTGATGCCCTCTGTGTTCTCAACTAGACTGTTGCTAATCACAAGTAGTACTAGACCGATGGCTATACTTTCTCTTGCCTTCTCCATATTATCTTTCGTTTCTTCTCTTGAGCTCCTGTATACTTGTAAACGCCGTTTGTAACAGTTGTAGTGTAGAAAACAAAAGAGGAGTTCATATAGAACTTGCGAGGTTGGTCATCTTTACTCCATTTCATCTACATTTGGTAGCTAAAGATCACTTTTGCTAGTTACTATTTATGAAAGCTTGCATGAAAGGAATGATGAGATTTGTTGGAGCAAGAAATCTGAGTTCTTGTATGACCATAACCAGATTAGTTATGGTGATCTGTTCGGCTTGTGACCATAAAGAGAGGAAGTCAAGATTCATTATATAGTATGTTTAATCAGGGAAATTAATGTCCAGTGACTCTTATGCTATTGTTGATCAAATGCTAGCTTTTCCTAATTAGGAAAAGATTTTCATGTAGGCAGTGTTTGGTTGAAAGAAAAATAATTTTTCAGGAAAATTATTTTCTATGGAAAATATTTTTCCAAGAAAATTGATTTTCATATTGTATTTTCTATTGTTTGGTATAAGATAAATCATTTTTTGGATGATGCAGACTTGGCTGAGCCTAGGTCTGACGCAAGGGGGAGCGTGTCATGGGCCAGCCCGGCAAATTCCGCAAGAGAAGCCTGGGCGTGGCGATGGGTCAGGCCCAGTTAAGCCTGCGCCACACTCTACGCAGCTGTTGCCTCAGCCCACTGACGAAGAAGAAAACCGAGCCCAGTGGTGGAACCAAAGACATTTATACCATAAGTGTTTGACAGAAATCCTCCTTAAAATCAAAAGAAAATGGAGAACTCCTTTTTCAATACCAAAAAATGGCTTGTTTTTAATTATTTTGTAGAGATTTTTGTTTTGGGTGTAAAAAACAACCAATTGACGTTTTATTCTTCGAGGCTTAGTGATTGAATAAAGTGGTCCAAAAGATTATGAACATAATAAATCAGCGCTTGAGATTTTTTGTGACTTGTAATTTAGTCATCTATTTCGTAAGAAGTTCTACAAATTATGCCTTCGCCCAGCAAACTTGCATACATTTATTGATCTTTCAAGGAACTGTGCTCGTCATTAATAGATTTAGACGTTTTTTATGGGGTTTTTTGCATTTAGTGCTTAGGTTTTCTACATTTATTTTTTTCAATCCTAACAAAATCTACTTAATTCTGACCACCCCTGAGTTGAATTTTTAATAGTGTACAACTTAAGTGATATTCCGACCAGAATTTGAAAAATATCATAATAGATGACCGTTTTGCCTTCATTTGCTATTGTTGTCTGAACAATCGTATTTTTTATATCTTTTCGCGTGAAAAAATAATAAGGATTAGACCCTCTTTTATCCACTCTTTCATTGAAAGAACACTCTTTCACTCAAATTTATCCTCTCTTCCATCGCCTCTCTCTACCTCTTTTGGCCTTTTTTTTTTTTTTTTTTTTTTGCATTCGCCCAAGCAATGTTCAAAGTACCAAACCCACAACCACTTACAGAAGGGGCAGTTGGATCAAGACTGCTTTATCTATCACGTTATTATCTCACAAGAGTTGAGTTCTATAACGTGTCTAAGTGATTAAGAGTGCTGAAAATTAAGTATAAAATGTAAGGGTTGAAAAATCAATGTTGAAAACCTGAAGGATGCTAAGTGCAAAAAATCCTATCTTTTAATGACCATGATTATACTACAATAATTACTGGAACTTAGTAAATAATGTTTAGTTGCTATCCTATATGATAGAGCCCACAACTTCTTTTAAAAAAAAGTTAAATCACAAAAGATAAGATTAAGAGGATGATGATATGTTTTTACTGCAAGACACTCTTAAATATCTTGTGTTAACTCAAATTAATATATTTTGTGATTTAAAATCACCAATTTTTCAATAATTGCAACTTAAAACCTGAAGGATGCTAAGTGCAAAAAATCCTATCTTTTAATGACCATGATTATACTACAATAATTACTGGAACTTAGTAAATAATGTTTAGTTGCTATCCTATGTGATAGAGCCCACAACTTCTTTAAAAAAAAAGTTAAATCACAAAAGATAAGATTAAGAGGATGATGATATGTTTTTACTGCAAGACACTCTTAAATATCTTGTGTTAACTCAAATTAATATATTTTGTGATTTAACATCACCAATTTTTCAATAATTGCAACTTATCATGAGTTGTAAAGTTTTAATGTTCATTGCTTACGTTACTAAATACAAAATGACACCATAACCGCACCAATTCCATTCGTGAAGGCATATCATATATGTGATTTTATTAAATGTGAAAGATTATGTATAAAATGATGATTTCACAAAAGTTATAAGTTTTGATATCCTTCTACTATTCAATCATACAATTTTTTTTTCAATTAAATATGTGATAATATACATTTTAAATAAAAATAAAATACTTAAAAAATGTCTTGTAGCAAGACACTTATCTTTTTACTAAGATTTGGAAAGGGGGGGTGATCACAAGCCACAGTCATCCGGGAAATTGAAACTTCTCCCTGGGGGGCAATCAAGATTGATTCTCACTTATCTCGTGCTTTCTTTTTCATGGCCATATGCTGTTTTGATTAGGTCTGTAGGGTCTCTATTTATACTTTCTTTTGCTTATTATTGTTCGTGTCAACTTTAGATTTAATTACTTTGAGCCATCATTCAGCAAGCTTGTTCCTTGTAATTGGTTCGGTATGTTTGTGGATTCAAAAGTGAATTAATCGTATGCAATTGCCTGTTTTTGAATTCTCTGTTAAATAGAGTCGCCAAGGATATGCTCTGTAAAAGTTTTTGTTCAGATGATGCATGAATGATCCGCTATGAAGGGGGTAGCCCATTTGCAAACACCCCCCTCGAAAAACCCACAGAAAAATGAAAGAAAGACGGAAAAAAAAGAGAAAAGAAAACACTATGTAAGGCTAAGATGGAGACATAATTCGACAGCTTGTGCTAGTTATATCATCAACAATTTTGTTTCAATACTCAGCCCAAAATTTAAAAAATAACAATTTTATTTCACAATATATCAATCGATAATTATTTGTGGAGTTTCACATCTATTTTCTAATATTTATGACTTGGACGGCATACATAGTTCTAGTGGCATGTTGTCTCACATGTGTCAACGCATTTCTCAACCACCTTCTCTGTAACTGCAACACAAACAAAAAAGAAACATAGAGATTTAGCCAAGTCCACAAGATTAAAAAGTCCACCCTAGCAAATAGTTCAGGAATTGGGGACACGAAAAATATAGCTGAAAATAAGGAAGTCATGACATAGAGTGATTTACCTGGATTTTCTTTTGCTATTAAGGTAGCACAAGTAGAAATGACACAACCAATTTGACAAAAGTCACTAGTCTTATCTTTCCAGGATTCTGGATGTGAGATGTGCAATTTCCCAAGGCAATTTATAACACAATCTGCTGCACACATGAAGGGATTTTTAAAAGGCGCGCAGAGAACAAGACACTTGGCAAAGCAACCTGGATTAAACTTGATGCCCTCTGTGTTTTCAAATAGAGCGTTGCTAATCACAAGTAGTACTAGAGCAATGGCTATACTTTTTCTTGTCTTCTCCATCTTATCTTTCTTTTCTTGACTCGAGCTCCTGTATACTTGTAAATGCCGTTTGTAATAGTTGTACACTTATGGTGCACAAAACAAAAGAGGAGTTTATATAGAACTTACAAGATTGGTCATGTTTACTCCATTTCGTCTCCATTTGTTAACTAAAGATCACTTTTGCCAGTTACTATTTATGAAAGCGTGCATGCAAGGAATGATGAGATTTGTTGGAGCAAGAAATCTGAGTTCTTGTATGACCATATATAACCAGATTAGTTATGGTGATCTGTTCGGCTTGTGACCATAAAGAGAGGAAGTCAAGATTCATTTTATAATATGTTTAATGAGGGAAATTAATGTCCAGTGTCTATTTACGCTATTGTTGATCAAATGCTGACTTTTCCTAATTAGGAAAAGATTTTCGTACAGGTAATGTTTGGTTAGAAGGAAAATGATTTTTCAGGAAAATCATTTTCAATGAAAAATGTTTTCCCAAGGAAAATTGATTTTCATTTCACATTTTCTGTTGTTTGATACAAGATAAATTTTTTTCCATAAAAAAGGAAAAAACGTCAACTAAATTATTTAAATGGAGAAATATATTGACTGAATGGCCGTAGTTGATACAAATGTTGACTAAATGAAGGAATTTTGAAGTAAAATTCATATTTGAGTTTTTTTCCAATACTTCCTCTCGGATAATGAAGTTTCGATCTAAACTATTAGAATTATTTTGATGACGAAAAACATCAGCTGAATTGTTTAAGTGGCGAAAAATATCGATTAAATTATCGTGGCGGAAAAAAATGTTGATCAAATGAAGGAATGTCGTGCTCAAAATCTAAATTTTAGCCTATTTTAATCTTTCCAATCCGATGATCAAATTTTGATCAAAACTATTGAAATTGTTCTAGTGGTGAAAAATACTGACTATACTGTTTAAGGGCAAAAAATATCAATTGAATTGTTATTGTGGGAAAAAATATTGAGCAAATGAAAGAATATCAAGTTTAAAATCTGAATTTGAGCTTATTTTAATATTTTCTATTTGATGATCAAGTTTCGATCCAAGCCGTCGAAATGGTTTTACTGGTGAGTCAACTGATTTGTTTTAATGCCAAAAAATATCGATTAAATTGTCGTAGTGGACATAAATATCGATCAAATGAAAAAAATTTGAGTTGAAGATTTGAGTTTATTTTAATCTTTCCCATCGGATAGTCAAATTTCGATCCAAATTGTTGAAATCGAATTTTTCACCTAGATTCAGCTTAACATATCATCAAAGAGCTAGTTGAAGGAGGAAAATCAACTTCCTATCTTCTCGAAAAAGAAATCATTTTCCTTCATTAGGAGGGAAATCATTTTCCTTGAAAAAAACTTTTCCATCCTTTATTGTGCCAAATAACAAAAAATCGAAAAACTATTTTTCAGAAAAATCATTTTCCGTCAAATCAAATACTACCGTAGTGTGTGTATGAGTGCCTATTTAATTGAGGAAAATTAAACATAAAAAAATGAATGGGCCTCTATTGTGGATTTGAATTCGAAAGAAACTGTCAGATTGACTAATCTCTATCTTGCAATGTATTTATTACATGTGGTACCCAAAAAAGTATGACAATCATAAACTTTAATAGTTGATTTGCTTGATCTTAGTTGAAGAAGCCAAATGTGAAAGATATATATTAGGCCATTAAACATGGGCCTTTTAAAAAAAATAGAATTATATTCGTGTCAACAAGAGAATGTAAAAAAATGTTAGACAAGCATCTTATGAAGAGGCTAATTGTAACCCAAAATTAGGCTATCCTATTTGCCAAATTAATTAAATTAACCGAAGATGAACAAAAAACCCTCATTTTCTCAAAAGAATATCAAGTAACTTGTTAATTAAGCGCTAAATTGAAGTTTTTCTAATCATATTAAAAACTCTCCTATTTCTATCCACACATATGGACCAAAAGATAGCATGATTTACAAAACTATGTATTTGACCATTCTTCCAGAAAGTCCTCCGCAAAAGTCATTAATTGAGGTTACATTGGACATTTGGACTAGGCTCCACTCAAGGAATACGCAGTATGACGTTTCTAAATTCCCCCTTGCACATGAAGCATACATTGTCCAAAGCTTTTGAAATTTTCTTTTAATATTTTGTGATTGTATTTGGGTAGAATTCATTTACTTGCTTTCCACATCACAGCGCGATTAGGGTTGCTATTGTATAAAAGTGAGATGTATGTATTGATCAAGAGTGGAATAATACAAACACATGGCAATAGTAAGAGGAGGCCAAAATACCTTGCTTCCCAAGCTTTTCTTCTCTCAAATTTAATTTTTACATGGTATCAGAGCAAGATTGCTCGATCTTGATTTGCCACCGTCTTTATTTGATTAAAATTGTATGCACTTGTTGGGCCTTATTATTAGCCCACAGGTGATGGGGCGTGTTAGAGCATGAAAATAGGTGTTGTCCCACATTGATACAAATAAAAAGAATATGAAAGTGGGTGTTGTTTCACATTGATAAAATTATAGGGTTTGAGCATGTATATCAGCTTGTGAATTGCTCCAGTCATTGCCAATTGATTTTAGATTGGAACCTCATTTGAGCTTATATATATGACTTTTTGTTTATAGCCTAATTTATATATATAACATGGATAATTTGCACCTAGAGGGAGGACAGTGCTTGTTTGTGGGATGTCCTATGGGGCAAAAGGGTTGGAAGATGTTTGATTTGGAAACCCAAGAGTTCTTTGTGAGTCAGGATTTTCACGAAAATATTTTCCAGTTTGAGGAACTCTCAAGCCTAGAGGACCCTAGAAATTTTCCCACAACAAGCCTAGAGTTGCTGATTTTTTGGATGACGAAGGCTTAGCGAGCTCACCTGAGCTCGCTGAGCCTAGGTCTGATGCAAGGGGGAGCATGTCATGGGCCAGCCCGACAAACTCCGCAGAGCAGCCTCGGCATGGCGACGGGTCAGGCCCAGTTAAGCCTGCGCCACACTCTACCGAGTTGTTGCCTCAGCCCACTGATGAAGAAGAAAACTCAGCCTAGTATGGAAGCAAAAATATTTATACCACAACTGTTTGAAAAAAATTCTCCTTAAAAATCAAAAGAAAATAGAGAACTCCTTTTTCAATACCAAGAAAATGGCTTGTTTTTAATTATTTTGTAGAGATTTTTTTTTTTGGGTGTAAAAAACAACCAATTGACGTTTTATTCCTCGAGGCTTAGTGATTGAATAAAGTGGTCCAAAAGATTATTAACATGACAAATTAGTGCTTGAGATTTTTTGTGACTTATAATTTAGTCATCTATTTCGTAAGAAGTTCTCGAAATATGTCTTCGCCCATCAAACTTGAATACGTTTATTGATCTTTCAAGGAACTGTGCTCGCCATTAATAGATTTAGACAATTTTTTTGGGGTTTTTTTGCATTCAGCACTTAGGTTTTCGACATTTATTTTTTCAAATCTAACATAATCTACTTAATTCTGACCACCCCTGAGTTTAATTTTTAATAGTGTACAATATAAGTGATATTCCGACCAGAATTTGAAAAACATCATAACAGATGACCATTTTGCCTTCATTTGGTATTGTTGTCTGAACAATTGTATTTTTTTGTATCTTTTCGCGCGAAAAAATAATAAGGATTAGACAATCTTTTATCCACTCTCTCATTGAAAAAACACTCTTTCACTTTTTATCCTCTCTCCCATCATCTCTCTCCACATTTTTTGGCCTTTTTTTTGAATTCGCTCAAGCAATGTTCAAAGTACCAAACCCACAACCACTTACAGAAGGGGTAGTTGGATCAAGACTACTTTATCTATCACGTTATTATCTTACAGGAGTTGAGTTCTATAACGTGTCTCAGTTATTAAGAGTGGTGAAAATTAAGTATAAAATGTAAGGGTTGAAAAAATCAACGTTGAAAACTTGAAGGATGCTAAGTGCAAAAAATCATATCTTTTAATGACCATGATTATACTACAATAATTACTGGAACTCAGTAAATAATGTCTAGTTGCTATCATATATAATAGAGCCCATAACTTCTTTAAAAAAAAAAAAAGTTAAATTACAAAAGATAAGATTAAGAGGGTGATGATATGTGTCTTGCTGCAAGACACTCTTAAATATCTTGTGTTAACTCAAATTAATATATTTTGTGATTTAAAATCACCAATTTTTCAATTATTACAACTAATTATGAGTTATAAAGCTTTAATGTTCGTTGCTTACATTACTAAATACAAAATGACACCATAACCGGATCAACTCCATTTGCGAAGGCATATCATATATGTGATTTTATTAAATGTGACAGATTATGTATAAAATGATGATTTCACAAAAGTTATAAGTTTTGATATCTTTCTACTATTCAATCATACAATGTTTTTTCCAATTGTATATGTGATAATATACATCTTAAGTAAAAATTAGACACTTAAAAATGTCTTGTAGTAAGATACTTATCATTTTACTAAGATTTTGGGGGGATGGTGATCACAAGCCACAGTCATCCGGGAAATTGAAACTTCTCCCCGGGGGGCAATCAAGATTGATTCTCACTTATCTCGTGCTTTCTTTTTCATGGCCATATGCTGTTTTGATTAGGTCTGTAGGGTCTCTATTTATACTTTCTTTTGCTTATTATTGTTCGTGTCAACTTTAGATTTAATTACTTTGAGCCATCATTCAGCAAGCTTGTTCCTTGTAATTGGTTCGGTATGTTTGTGGATTCAAAAGTGAATTAATCGTATGCAATTGCCTGTTTTTGAATTCTCTGTTAAATAGAGTCGCCAAGGATATGCTCTGTAAAAGTTTTTGTTCAGATGACGCATGAATGATCCGCTATGAAGGGGGTAGCCCATTTGCAAACACCCCCCTCGAAAAACCCACAGAAAAATGAAAGAAAGACGGAAAAAAAAGAGAAAAGAAAACACTATGTAAGGCTAAGATGGAGACATAATTCGACAGCTTGTGCTAGTTATATCATCAACAATTTTGTTTCAATACTCAGCCCAAAATTTAAAAAATAACAATTTTATTTCACAATATATCAATCGATAATTATTTGTGGAGTTTCACATCTATTTTCTAATATTTATGACTTGGACGGCATACATAGTTCTAGTGGCATGTTGTCTCACATGTGTCAACGCATTTCTCAACCACCTTCTCTGTAACTGCAACACAAACAAAAAAGAAACATAGAGATTTAGCCAAGTCCACAAGATTAAAAAGTCCACCCTAGCAAATAGTTCAGGAATTGGGGACACGAAAAATATAGCTGAAAATAAGGAAGTCATGACATAGAGTGATTTACCTGGATTTTCTTTTGCTATTAAGGTAGCACAAGTAGAAATGGCACAACCAATTTGACAAAAGTCACTAGTCTTATCTTTCCAGGATTCTGGATGTGAGATGTGCAATTTCCCAAGGCAATTTATAACACAATCTGCTGCACACATGAAAGGATTTTTAAAAGGCGCGCAGAGAACAAGACACTTGGCAAAGCAACCTGGATTAAACTTGATGCCCTCTGTGTTTTCAAATAGAGCGTTGCTAATCGCAAGTAGTACTAGAGCAATGGCTATACTTTTTCTTGTCTTCTCCATCTTATCTTTCTTTTCTTGACTCGAGCTCCTGTATACTTGTAAATGCCGTTTGTAATAGTTGTACACTTATGGTGCACAAAACAAAAGAGGAGTTTATATAGAACTTACAAGATTGGTCATGTTTACTCCATTTCGTCTCCATTTGTTAACTAAAGATCACTTTTGCCAGTTACTATTTATGAAAGCGTGCATGCAAGGAATGATGAGATTTGTTGGAGCAAGAAATCTGAGTTCTTGTATGACCATATATAACCAGATTATTTATGGTGATCTGTTTGGCTTGTGACCATAAAGAGAGGAAGTCAACATTCATTTTATAGTATGTTTAATGAAGGAAATTAATCTCCAGTGTCTGTTTATGTTATTCTTGATCAAATGCTGGCTTTTCCTAATTAGGAAAAGATTTTATTTTCATATACTCTGTCTGTGTGATCATGAGTGTCTAGTTAATTGAGGAAAAGTCAAAAATTAAAAAAAATGGATGGGCCTCTATTTTGATGATTAAGTGATTATTCTTTACGGTGCGGGTATAGCGATTTCCGCAAAGCGGCAAGTATGAGAGTTACGGTAATTCCCACGATCTTAGTTGCACAAGTGGCGATGTTTGATTTTTACCGTTAATTTTTATTTTTTTAATGACATGAAATTTAATATTTTTAATTTATTAAACTTATGATAGTTACTTGAAAAATTATTTTTTAAGAACATGTTTGGACTGTGAAAAATTCTACCATTAATTCAATGAAAGATCTAAGAAACATTAAAAAGAAACCCAAAAAAACAAGAATTAAAATATTTGAAGCATGAAGCCGAACCAAGCTCCACAGTTTCCGGACATTAGCTCCAAATTTTCTGGCAAGATACCGGCAAAGTTGACGCCAGCTAGGTTTCGGCAACCTCCCTTGCCCCCAAACGAACGGGCCGAAAAAAATAACTGAAAAGATAAATTTTCGCCAGAAAAAATGTACATGCCGGAAAAAAATGTTGTTAGTAGGCAGGTCGGTCGGTGTCATAGTTGGCGATGGGCTAGGCGGCGTATCATTCAATAGGATGGAAGTTTGAAAGTTGCGACTGGGAGGATTGAAGGGCGTGTTGAGGTTTTAACTGCATGATCAATAATTGTATATGAAGTGAATGCATCAATTTTAAACAGAAGTTTCAGAACCCAATGGTCGAGATCCTTAGAATGCGGCAAGGAGTTCACAGGTTGAATCCTTAGCAGCACCCTAAATGTTTTTCGCTGGTTATTGCAGCCTCGTCAACAGCGCCGGTACTATACCTGGACCTTCGTTGATGGCCATGGAAGGGGAAGGGCTTTAACATTAATTTATTTATTTTAAACTGTTATTGTAATTGAAAGAGTGCAATTATTTTTCGCCTCCAAACACGGCATTCATAAATTAATTTTATTAAATGTTATTCATTTTAAAAAATGTAATTCTAATTTCAAGAAATAATTAGAAAAATCAACGGTTTATATCTAACATGCTAAGTGTACAGTGTATATTGTGGGAATTACGATAAGTGCCGTAATTCCTATTTGGTGAAAATTACCTTACCCGTCGACTTATTCATTAACCAATTTGGATGATTAAGTGATTATATTTTAACCAATTAGGAAAATAAAGATGAAAAGATTTATTACCTGGAGTACCCAAAAGAGTGTGAAAATACAAACTTTAACAGTTGGTTTGCATGATCTTAATTGAAGAAGCCAAATGTGAAAGATATACATTAAGCTATGAAACACGTGCGTTTAAGGAAAAGACTGTATTATGTTCGCGTTAACAAGAGAATGTAAAAAAATTTAGACAAGCATCTTATGAAGAGGCTAATTGTAACCCAAATTTAGGCTATCCTATTTGCAAAATCAATTAAATCAACCGAAGACGAACAAAAACCACCATTTTCTCAAAAGGATATCGAGTAACTTGTTGATTGAGCGCTAAATTGAAGTTTTAATCATATTAAAAACTCTCCTATTTCTATCCATACATGTGGACCAAAAGATGGCATGACTTACAAAACTTTGTATTTGACCATTCTTCCAAAAAGTCCTCCGCAAACCAGTCATTAGTTAAGGTTTCATGGGACTAGGCTCCACTCAAGGAATACGGAGTATGACATTTCTAAATCCCCCTTCGCACATGAAGCGCATATTGACCAAAATTTCATCCTTCTTTCGTAAATTATCACTAGCTATATGGGTAGTCCCCAGTTTGGTAGGTTATAGTTGTTCTTATATCAAGAAACGCTTATTGTGGAGGGAGTCCCAATTGTCTAGAGACATGCAGAGGAGCCCCTCGTCTTGCCTGAGAGTTAAGCCCCTGTTTCAAGAAACTCAAAATAGGAAATGACTCTTAAACTGAAAATAGAGTTGAATAGAAAAGGTGGAAATTTTGATTTTGAATGGACAAATATTCAATTTTGGCCGCATTTATCATCTATTCAAGCGGACAGACTCACTCAAATTAAACCCAGCAAATAACTGATATTGCTTAATAGGAAAACCATCATGACAGCTAAGACTGGAACCCAACCAAGTTCTTAGCCGGTTCGATCAAAGGAACCCGGTTGGGTTCCTAGGTGGTCTAGAGCCTGAATCAGAGCCTAATCGACGTCTTGGGCTAGTCCCGTCTCAGCAGTCCAGAGTCTGAAGTGAGTTGGGCTCCTGTACAGACCCAAGCCAGCTCAAAGTTAAGGCTAAATTTCGGCTATGTTCTGCTGGTCTTCCTAGTGTATGTACATGTTGGGCTATAAGTTTCGTTATAGGGCTTTTAGAAAAACCTAGACACCATTTTCTGGTGTGTATACTATTGAAGTACAGGAAGCAGTAAATAGTAGATTTAGCAAAGCTAGATTGCAAGGTTTTTGGTTTATGTCCTTCCAACTAATTGGAGTTGAGTTTAGTTATGCTTAACCTATGTAGGGAGGATTTTTCTATTCCGAGGACTTGAATTTGAGACTTAAGAAGAATAAGTGTCAAACTAATTGAACCAACTTGTATTGATGAGCTGAAATATAATACTAATGCTTTATACATGCTTCTTTCTGCATGATAGTTAATCAAACTTGTGTTCAGTGTTTTAGTACGTTCACTTTTCAGTCTTTATCACCTGTGTTCTCCTCTGCAATCGATCTGATAAGTGTTCTATGTTCATAGTAATTATTTATTTTTTATGAGTTTTGGACCATAGTAAACTGTACTTTGGGAGTATTGGATGATAATATTATCAATTTTGAACTTAGTTGCTGGTATGCTGCACTGTTGGCTTATTTATTGCTTATATACCAAGACCAAGTTTAACTGTGTTTTACTCAACATGATGCAACAATTTTACATGATATACAAATGCATATGTTTAAAATGTAAGAATTTCTAGGTACATACAATTGTATTTGTTTAATATGCACTTGCATCATCGACTTTGAACACCTTCAAAATCGATCTTGGTATATAAACAGTAAATAGGCTAATAATATAGTGCAAGGATATCTGAGCTTAAAGTTGGAAGTATTATCGTCTAATGCCCCTAAAATGCAATATACTACCATCCAAAAATCATTTATTTTGTGTTATTTTCAATTAACAATGTTTCGTCATAATTTAGTTTAATAACGCTTGTAACGTAGACCATCGTATAGTAGCATACTTCAATCCCCCCTCAACACCCCCCTCCAAAAGTAGTAGTATGTAACTTACAGAATTTTCAACTTTCTTGTTAATTTCGGCCCCTTGCCTCCATATTTGCATGATAAAGCTAAAAATGGAGATGAAAAGCTGTTTTGGAAGGCTTAAAAAAGGAAAGAATTGGTGGGTAATAATCGACGTGAAGGTTAAATATTATGGGGGAAAATTGGACTGAATTCAGATTAGATGCACTCTTTCACTTACATCATGTGCAACAGTGACCATTCACATGATTCGCCAAGTGAGCGCATGCTCCGTTCACAATTTCAAGATTTAATTTTTAGATCTCAATTTCTCACCTCCATAATATAGGGATCAATTAATTGGATCATCAAATAAAGTATTTATTATAGATGATCTTAACAACACGCAATTTTTGTTTGACCCAATTAAAAGAAAACACAAAACTAAAGGAAAAGAAGAAAAAAGAAAAAAGCCCAAATGCAAAGATTGATCTGTTGACAAGCCGCTGCCTGGATCATGAGCAAAGCCGAGTTAAGCGGCTATTGCACATGTCGCAGAGCCCTTCTATTAGGGCTGAGCAAAAAAATCGGGGGCCAATTATATTTGAGTACCCATACGTTTTAGCTATTGATTTTTTTAACTTTGAGCTTTTCGAATTAATATTTTGGTACCTCAACGTTTATGTAATTTAATTTTTAGGTATCCTCTGTTTTTTCTTAAGTCCCTGAACTTTTAAAATTTACAATTTAACTCCAATATTTAAAAACTTACTTTCAAAAATTTTAATTTTTTGCAGGTGCATTTTTCCCTATTAAGTAATGTTTTCGATCCTCTTTCATTTGCTATCAGAGATACGTGATAAAAAATAATTAAGATTATTAAGCTAATTGATGATTAATTAAGATAATTAACCGTATTCAACCGTAATTAATGCTAGAATCATCACCTGCGTGTCCTGGACCAAATTATTAACATATTGTCCACTCACCAAAAGGTCTGTCTTCAATAGCACTTCAATTAAACTATATCACAGATATAGTTTTAGAATTGAAGGCAGAATTAGCTAAATTAAGACCGAAGTAAAAGAGCTTAAGAAGCAGATATCTATAATCCACCTTTCATTAGTTAACGAAGTAAAGCATAGCAGTAGGTTCACTTCTAGTATTAGTACTTCTTTTCAGCATAAATATCCTTGTCAAAATTCAAAAAATAAGATTCTATTTCCTTTGCATGAGATAAAAATTCAAAAAGAAGTAGGAGAAAAATTAGGTGAAAAATCGGCTGAAAAAGCTGAAGAAGAAGAAGAAGAAGAAGGAGTATGGACAATATACTCTTGAAGAGTTACAAAAAATGTTCGAGAAAGAACAAAATTCAGAAGAATTAAACAAAATCATGAGCACTATTAGTGGTAAACATGATGTTTTATCTGATGAAAATGAAGAAACTAACAATGCCCAATTAGAAGAGGAAATACATCCGCAATTGAATCTGATTAGGTTAGAAGATCTCAATATATTACCATCAGAAGAAATTAGCAGAAAACTGGATAAAAAATATAAAAAATGACTGAAGATGAGATTAATGAGATTAATGAGATCGGTGAAGAATTTGGCTTAGGTGAAACAGAGACCAATCTAGTTAACAATGTCATTCCTAAGCCTGAAGAATTTGGTGAATCTTTTAGAAGAAATACTCATTTCTCAAGACCGTACCTAGGTCCGTTCCAGCAGAACGTACATGCAACTGTTTCTTTGGGTTCATCCGAAGGAAAACTACAACTTTTGAAGAAATTGACCTTACCCAAATTAGTCAAATATGATACATTTTAAACATAGATGGAGCTCGTAATAGAGAAGAAATATTTGAACATTGGAAAAGAGGCATAAATATGTCTTAAACTTAAATACTACATGGATTGCTGTCAATTTCCTAAACTACATCGAACATAGTTTTTCTGATATTATACCTGACTGGTACGACTCATTAAGTGAGGATGGTAAAAATACCTTAAGAATGATGGAAACACCAACTGCAATATTTAAACATCTATACAGAGAAATTGAAAACGAATTTATCAGTGCTAAACTTGATTCTGAAGAAAAGGTAAGAGAATGGCAGAGAAAGATTAATAATATAGAACTATAGGATATGAGATATCTGAAAAATTATATTGCTGAATTTAGTCAATATTATTATAAAATTGAGCATAATAAAACTAATCTTGGTATGTTCTATGATAAATTAGCATATCCTATAAATTCTATAATTAATGAAAAATACATTGCATATCTAGAACGAGCAAATGTCATTGATACACTTGGTTCTAGAATTTCTTATCTAAGAAAATGAGCCAATGATCAATGTCTCCTCCAAAAGCAGAAGAAAATAAGAAGCAATTCCTAACTTGTTGAGATTCACCTCATCAATGGAGAAAAGAACCTGAAAAAAGAAGGAAAAGAAAATTCTATAAGAAAAGGAGCTTTAACGAGCAGAGGTGCGAGAAATATATAAGAAAATATTAAAACAAACCAAGTCCTAAAAAACTTAAATTTTTTAGGAAAGTAGCTTATTGTCCTGCAGGAAAAAACAACTGCAAATATTGGGCATGTAAAGAAGTAGGACATTATCCTAATGAATGCAAAAATAGAAAGAATAACAAGCTTATTGAAACTTTGGGAAGCTTAGATTATGTTGAGCTTAGTGAAGACGAGGCATTAGATCTAGCCTTAAGCAACAACAAAGGGATTGTTGAAATTATAATGGATAATGAATATGAAGAAAGTGATTACGAAGAAACAAGTCATATGATGAAAAGTAGTTCGGTTAGTCTCGGTGATCTTCAAGGAGAAGAATTTGTTATAGACAATGATCACGAGGAAGTAAAAGGAGATTGGGTTCTTCCCATAATCCAAAAAGACATGATCTACAAAAAATGCATCTTTCAATTAAAAAGCAAATACGTATGTGAAATGATGGAATGAGATCTGGAGATAAAGGATTCTGGGTATGACATTGGGGAAGTTAACCTCATTAATTAGAAAAATATCCTTAAGCATAACAAAGATAGAAAGTATAGATATATCAATGTCGGAAGTATCCAAGTTCAAATCACTCCATTACAATATTATGGTAAATATATTGATCTCTACGCTTTACTATGTGACATTAGGCATATCAAATTTAATAATCAAATTATCACAGGAATTAAGACTAATTTATGTAAAGGATCGGTAGGGTTCAATTATTGACCTGAATATTATATGAGTCTAAAAGATGAATTTGCTAAAAAAATTTTATCTCTTAAGATAAAAACAGTTGGGATGGATATAAAAAGAGGAGGATATCTTTTAAGGATATTTTGAAAAATTATCTATAAATTAGTTAATACAATAAGCCCAAAGACTAAGGTAACTATGATAAAAGCAGAAAAATTTGAAAGTCATACCCTACGCAAAAGATCCAGAGGATTAAGTCCAATTCCCAGGAAATAAAAATTGATCATTCATGGATATCTAGCTTTTCCTACCCTACAAAGATCAATAAGAAAAATATAATAAAAATTGACGAGGAGGGTAAAATCACCATAAAACCTCAATTATTAAGAAGTATGAATACAAGATCAAATTGGGGAGAAGGAACTTCATCAGCTAAAGAAGAAACTAAGAAAGATGATGCAATTAGCATGACTAGTGAAGTGACTAGAAAGAGTTTTGAAACTGTAAGACCCAGTATAGATCGAATAAAGAGTCTAGATAGTTATTGGGTACAAAACTAGAATTGTTAGTGAACCAATCTATGAAGATGAATTAATCAGAAACATGACTATGGAAATATGCTATGAAGCTACCAATATACATCCAAATAGCATCTATATTTCAATAAAGGTATGTTTAAAGGGATATAATAAATATGAACTATGTGCTCACATAGATAGTGACTGTTCTGCATGCTTTGGGAAAAGATCACTGTTTCCTGAGTTTATGTGAAAAAGGGTTAAAAATTATTTGCAAGTAAGGATAGCTAATAATAATATTATGAGTCACAATGAAGTCATAGAAGGGTTAACTATAGAATTAGGAGGAGTTCAATGCATTATATCAATTCTATGGACTTCTAATCAACGCTATCATGATATGATTATAGGAAATAATTTTCAGAAATTATATTCTCCATACACACAGACCATAAACCAGATAATATTCACAATTAATGCTCACTCCGTTTCTATTGAAAAATTAACTAAAGCCTACACTCATCAGAAAATTGAGTTTACACGTAACTAGCGTGGTGAGAAGGTAATGCCTACACAACGAGAAGTAGTACTAACAATCTTATTACTTGAGATATCTATAGAAGAGCAGATTATTGAACAACAAGAAAAATTATGCAAAGAACTTTACTCTGACAATCTTCTAAAATTTTGGGATAAAGATAAAATATTTGTTAAAATTACTTTATTAAATCTCAACACTATTATCCAAGTCAAACAAATGGTATGTACACACTAGGATATTCAAGAATTTGATAAACAAATTAAAGAACTTCTGGATAAATGATTAATTAGAAATAGCAAGAGTTTTCACACAATCCCGCTTTCATGGTAAGAAATCATGCTGAAGAAAAAAGAGGAAAAGTTAGAATGGTAATCAACTACAAAAAACTTAATGATAATACTGTTTTTGATGGTTATTATATTCTTCCAAAATAGCATTTTCAACAGAATTCAAGGAGCCTCTTAGTTTTCGAAAATGGGTTGCAAAAGCAGTTATTAACAGATAAAAATGGATGAGAAAAGTATTTCTTTAACTATATTTAATGCCCCACAAGGACATTATGAATGGATAGTAATGCCATTTGGTCTTAAAAATGCACCTCAAATATTCCAAAGAAGAATGGATAATATCTTTAAGGACCTTAAATATTGTTGTCTAGTTTACATTGATGATATCCTTGTCTTTTTCAAAACTATAGAACAACACAAAAATGATGCCTTGACTGTCACCCAAAGATGTATTGATCATGGTGTTATACTTGGAAAGGACAAGTGCATTTATACTGAATAAGAAATTGAGTTTTTAGAATTAGAGATAAAAGATGGACAGATTATTCTACAAAAATATATTATAGAAAAAATGGAAAAGTTTTCTGAAAAGATTGAAGATAGGAAGCAACTAGAAATGTTTCTTGGATGCCTTACCTATGCTTCAGATTTCATTAAGATTTGGCTAAATTAAGAAAACACTGCAACAAAAACTCAAGAAAGATGTCAAGCGAACATGGACCACTAATGATTCAAAAATCATTCAGAACTTCAAAAAGATGTGGAAAAATCTTCCTATTTTTAATTTACCTAATGAAGAAGATGATTTAATTCTTAAGACAGATGCCAGCAATAAGTACTGGAGTGCGGTACTCAAAATCAAAGAAGGAGAAAAATTGTGTAAATATTACAGTGGAAGTTTTAATAAGACAGAGTGCAACTATCCCACGATGGAAAAAGAAATCCCTGTAGTCATAAGAGGAATTAAAAAGTTCTTAATCTTTTTGGCCCCAAAACCTTTTCTGATTCGAACTGATTGTAAAGGAATACTTGATTTTGTGAAAAAGAATTTATCAAATATGCAAGCGCAAGGGCGACTTCTGCGTTAACAATTATGGCTTAACCAGTTTTCTTTCTCTATTGAACATATGTAGGGATCAAAAAGCTCTCTGACAGATAGTCTAACTCGAGAACTCGTGATCATCAAAGTCGATCTCCTATCAGAAGAGGAGGAAATCCTTAATGAAATGTCATTCCTACTAGAACGGGTTACGCCTTCTAGTAAAGTCCTTATTGATAACCTGAAATTTCATACAAAAAGTAGGCTACGTTTTGGTCTACTTTGTATTGCCTATCTAATAACCCGAAGTTTTCCCTTTTAGAATTATAAGTTAGTTACCTTCGGTGTCCTTATGATATCCACAAAAAACTAAGTTCTTTTGTTCGAGAAAAATGGTTGAATGAGTGGTATACAACATGCATCAACTTTTACCATCATTATTCCTATGATATTTGATAGTCTTGGGGTACGACGATCTATTTTTTTAACAGATCTAGAGTTGGTGGTGTCAGTTTTCTAACAAATTCATTATCTCCAAATGACCCTGTCTTTTAAGCCTGGGAGTACGGGATGGTAGTTTACTTCATAGAAATCTCAGATTCAAAGTTCCCATTTTTCTCAACACTAACAAAATTTTAGCAATGCATGTTCATAAGGATCCATTGGATTCTTACATCTCCTAATAGTCCAACAAAAGTCTCAATTCGCAGATGCCTAAATTTGAAAGTGTATAGCGCATTAATCGAATATAAAAATGAAAAATTCAAACAGGCCTATTATCTTATTTAGATTATTGATTAGGATAATCTCAATGATCAACGACAAGAATAGGTTTCTGAACTATCAACGCATCTAGTTACTGATCCTGCCTTAGCAAGAGCCATTGAATTTTTCAACATTCACCATCAAAGTTGGACATTAATTGAACAGGAAAAAACATTAATATATTATGAAAATACTGCTTTTGCCTTTGACAATGAGTTTAAATAATATATAAAGGGAGAAGGAGTAGTATCAGAAGATATTTTTGATTATCTCTTTAACGTTGGAGCTGAAAAATTCTTATCAGCAAAAGGAAACAAATATCTACTTGAATTATCTAAAAAGTGGGACCCAAAGCATCTTAAGTAACTTGATGAAGATTTTGACGATTATCGAGATAATGATAGTCTGGAAGATATGATTGGAGAAGAAGGCATGTAGAATCTCAATAATGATGACTAATCTTGTCATCATTAAAAGTTCTGAAAAGTGGCTGCCCCATCATTCTACTATCTTAACAAGTGTCTGGTTTGTAAAATAAAGCAGTGCACTGTAGGCTTCAGTGTATACTGCAGCCATGTGAAAAATTAGTATGTACTGTAGCCGTTAGGATATCCTAGGTACCCCTGTCTCCTCTATAAATAGAGAGGTCGAGTGCTGAGAAGGAAAACGATCATTTGAGCATTCTTGAGTATAAGGAAGGTTGAAATTCTCCATTTCTTTATGAATAAGCATCTCTAATGATCTTAGTTTAAGTCCCTCTTCAAGATTTTCATTGTAATATTTCTACTTTCAAACTTTCAATAAAAGAAGTTTTCCAATGAGGAATGTTATCCAATTGAACCTTATATCTTAAATATTATAATTTCGTGATTAGAGGTCCACTATCCTTTAAAAATATACAGAACTTGATTAGTGACTATGATCCAAGGTAGGATGCGAAATGGATCTGTGCTGTACCTGATCTAAGGAAGGTGTGGTTGAGATTACCCATTTACGTAAACCAGAAGTTAGAGGAGTGCCGGAGTCCAGTGCCTACTAAGTTCAGGTAATAGTCGAAACTCGCTAATTATATTTTAATTATTTTGCTAAGCATGGTGGGCCTATAACTATAGAAAGTATAATATATAAGATATAAGTAGTAGATTGTGATAACTAGTACCAGCAAAGTTATTATAAGAAGTTTAGTCCTTAATAACAAGCATATTTCCTAAAAAAGAGCTTAGTGGGATAAGTTTACCCAATTTAAGGACATCTTTTGCAATTTCTAAGAGTTTTTATCTAAAAGCAAAAAGGTGAAGGGGGTGAAAATTATTACCAATAGGTGAAGGGTTAAAAAATCATTTCGAAAAAGGTCGAGGGGATAGATATGACTGATTCAAAAATTCAGGTACACGATTCCAGACCTGGATTCAGTTCGGACCCGCTGTTCTATACACAAATTCGGTTGAACTGGGTCCGAGACTGGTTCCGAAATCCTAGAGCCAATTGCAATCGGGTCCGGAGTTGGGTCCTGAAAACTTGAAATCGGAACCGAACCCGTTACGCGATCCAATTAGTTTTCTTTTTTTTTTTAAAAAATGTTTGAGTCACCCAGTTACCGCTGATATCAGGTGTTGTTCTTCCGATGCCATCATAATTTTCCGCTACACGTTGATATTATAAATCTTTTTGTTAATATATAATGCTATGAGAAGATTGTATTTTTTTTAATGCCTGGATGAAATAAAATACTATTTATTAGTTAACCAATTGGACTTTAATACATGATAAATGTCTAGTTGCTGCTCTATTAAATTTGATTTTGAGCGATCTGTTAGCTAACTTGTTGGGTGTATAGATTTTCTCACAAAGTCATAACCACAAGCCAAAAATTTAAATGATATGAAGCAAAATAAAATAAGAAAAAGTTAGGAACGGGGTCCGGGTACTTGGTTCTGGATCCGGTCCCAACTGGTTCCAGGACCGGTTCTAAAATCTTGGACCCAGTTCCAACCAAGACCAGGTCCAGATTTTTGAATCCGGTTCTAATCGGGAGCAGACTGGTTCCATGAAAATGGATCGGTTACCTGATCCTGCTCAGCCCTTGATGCATATTTCCATATGCATCATTTTTATTCAACTCCAATTTCAAAGAAGAAAAGGGTCAAAGAAGATCATGCATGGAAATGTGCCTATTTGGTCTTCTTAAGTGAGTTCAAAGACTCACGACACTATGGAGAGGTCAAAAAGAGGTTAAACTTTGCTAGAAATTTGGTGCCGAATTCATCCCTGCGGAACCCGATTTTTGTGACCATTTTTGGACAAGCTCAAGTGGACCCACAACTTGAGGGCCCATGTGCTTTTGAAGCTTAAGATGTCAGCTTTAAAATAAGCCCAATTTTATTTAATTTGGACATCATTTGATTGGGCAAAATATCACTCAAAGATACGTTGTGCTGATCCAGTCCAGTCTGAGATAGGTGCATTGTTTGGGCCATAACTTTCAAACCGCTTATCCAAATTGAGCAAATGAGCCCATTCTGGAAAATAGACTTCCAGGGCTTTCTAACAAGCCCAAGAACGCGTGATTTGGCCGAGTATTCTGGAAGTTATGCTCTGTTGAAGTTGAGGCAGTTGCAAGGATTAATGCTGGGAATATGAAGAGTCTTAGGTTACATATATTTGTGTGGCTGATATTGTGCACGTTTTAGATGCTTCTAGATTGATGTAATCAGCTGCAAAAATCCTAGAATATTCCTTGTAACCTCCCCCACCCCCTTTTATGATGTGTCTTTTCATTTTTCTTAGACTTTTCATTAGCTAGTTTTAATTGTTAGGAGTTATTTGAGTCTTTTGATTGTCTTTTGCTGAGTCTATAAAAGGGGAGGGGCATGTGAAGCTAATCATTCAGCATTGTAAGAAATTTCCAAAGCAATACAAGTACTTTGAGTGTGTTTCTCAAAAGTGCAACTAAATTCCTAGTTCTATATCTTGAATTGTGGCAAATTCAAGTGGTGTTCTAGGTTCTCTATCTTTTCCAATTGGAGTGATTCCTTGGTTAAGACAAGAGAATTAGCCCAAGGTCAAGTCATTGAGTGGCTCCGTGAAGGATTATCTCAATTACAAGATCTTGTTCTATCCCTTTTTCTTGTGTAGTGAAGTTCTTCATCCATCTCATCCATCTTTCATTTCTCTTTCCAATTTGGCTTATTTGAGTTGGAGTTTGATTTGGTTCACTTGCCCACCCACATATACATCAATTGGTATCAGAGCCAAGGCTTTTAAGTGACCCACATCATACCCAAACACATCCCAAAAAGCCAAAATACAAAAAAAAAAAAAGAGGCACAAACCGGCAATCCGAAGTCTTGAAGACCAGAGAAGCAGCACGGTGCCCCCGTGCCACAACACACGACCGTGCCATATTCTTTTTCCAGGAATCTTCAAGTCGAGACGGAGCACGGTGCCCCCGTGCCGCCAAGCACGACCGTGCCACTCTACTTTTCTGCATTTTCTTCAGCCGAAGCATAGCACGGCCTGACCGTGCCCCCTTGCACGACCGTGCCACTTTCCCTGCTGCATATTCTTCCTTCAACGCATCTCCAACATGTCTACAAAGTCCACAAGAAGCGACCAAGCACGTGTGGAAGAGTTAGAAGCACAACTCACTTATCTTCGAACTCAACTTGGGCAACTTTTGGAGGAGAAAAGAAGGTGGGTTCATAGCCCCACTCCCTCTCATCCTCATGAACCGGTGGTTGAATCTGAAGAGGAAGTCCATCACTCCCATGCCAATTCAAGTGATGAGGAACCCCCAAGGAGACGAAGGCAAGGAGGAAATATTGGTGGTGTCCGAATTGATATCCCCGAATTTGAAGGCCAACTTGATCCGGACTTATTTCTCGATTGGTTGCACACCATTGAGAGGATCTTTGAATATGAGGACATCCCGGAAGATAAGAAGGTAAAGCTTGTAGCCCTTAAACTCAGAAAATATGCTTCAATCTGGTGGGCTAACCTTGGAGCGAAAAGAGCAAGAAACGGGAAAGGGAAAATCAGAACTTGGGCCAAAATGAAAGAAAAACTCAAGGCCAAGTTTCTTCCCTCTCACTATGTGCAAGACAATTATCTCAAGCTCCATCGACTCAAGCAAGGATCCAAGAGTGTGGAAGAATACACTCGGGAGTTTGAACAACTCCTACTCAAATGCGATTTGAGAGAAGACGACTCACAAACCTTGGTAAGATACTTGACCGGTCTTGATGAGTCCATTGCTCATGTAATTGAGTTGCAACCTTACTCATCCCTAGATGACTTGAGTTCTCTAGCCTATAAGGTAGAGCAACAAAAGAAATCTAAGGAAAAGAGCATCTTTTCCAAGACTCCTTCCCGTCCTTTTTCTCAAGAATCACCTTACTTTCCCCCACAAATTCAAACCCCCTCACCCGCCAAAAGTGTCCCTCCCATCACCCCTCCACCTCCCACAAAAGTGCCCTCACGGCCAAAAGACCAGGTTCGTTGTTTCCGTTGTCAAGGTATGGGACATTTTGCATCTGAGTGTCCTAACAAGAAGATTGTTTCCCTGGCTGAGTACCAAGCTTCTTTTGAGGAGCATGACCATGAAGAAGAGGAAAGTTTGGAGGAAAAAAAAGAAGAGGTTAACATAGGCCCCGATGAAGGTGAGTTGCTTGTCATTAGGCGAGCATTGAGCGGATTTGCTACTCAAGAAGGCTTGGAGCAAAGAGAGGCGATTTTCCACACAAGGTGCACTATTCAAGGGAAAGTTTGTACCCTCATCATCGATGGAGGTAGTTGTACAAATGTTGCATCCAAAACCATGGTGGACAAGCTCAAACTTGAGACTACACCCCATCCTAAGCCTTATAGCATCCAATGGCTAAATCAAGGCAAAGGTATATACATTTCTCATCAGAGCCTCATTTCTCTTTCTATTGGAGACCACTATAAGGATGAGATATTATGTGACATTCTTCCTATGGATGCAAGCCATATATTGTTGGGTAGACCATGGATGTTTGATCGCCATGTAATTCATCATGGGCGCCTCAACACCTACTCCTTTATTAAGGATGAGAAGAAAATCACCTTGACCCCTATTCCATCGTGCCAAAGCCCCAAGCCACAAAAGGACCGACAAGCCTTAACCCTCATTCATCCTTCCCAAACCCTTGCCCCCAAAGAAGATTTCCCACTTCCGCCTCTTCTCCTCACCAGGTATGACCCGTTTTATCATCCTCCCCTCACCCTCTTCTATATCTCTCTAGAGGTGATGCCCTGTGACCTCCTTCCCCAAAAGCTCCCATATTGTAAGCGCGACCCCTTTCTTGAGAGGCTTGCCAACCCTTTGAGTTTGAGGACAAACTCAAAACAACCCGGGGAGTATGATGCATATTTCCATATGCATCATTTTTATTCAAGTCCAATTTCAAAGAAGAAAAGGGTCAAAGAAGATCATGCATGGAAATGTGCCTATTTGGTCTTCTTAAGTGAGTTCAAAGACTCGCGACACTATGGAGAGGTCAAAAAGAGGTTAAACTTTGCTAGAAATTTGGTGCCGAATTCATCCCTGCGGAACCCGATTTTTGTGACCACTTTTGGACAAGCTCAAGTGGACCCACAACTTGAGGGCCCATGTGCTTTTGAAGCTTAAGATTTCAGCTTTAAAATAAGCCCAAGTTTGTTTAATTTGGACATCATTTGATTGGGCAAAATATCACTCAAAGATACGTTGTGCTGATCCAGTCCAGTCTGAGATAGGTGCATTGTTTGGGCCATAACTTTCAAACCGCTTATCCAAATTGAGCAAATGAGCCCATTCTGGAAAATAGACTTCCAGGGCTTTCTAACAAGCCCAAGAACGCGTGATTTGGCCGAGTATTCTGGAAGTTATGCTCTGTTGAAGTTGAGGCAGTTGCAAGGATTAATGCTGGGAATATGAAGAGTCTTAGGTTACATATATTTGTGTGGCTGATATTGTGCACGTTTTAGATGCTTCTAGATTGATGTAATCAGCTGCAAAAATCCTAGAATATTCCTTGTAACCTCCCCCACCCCCTTTTATGATGTGTCTTTTCATTTTTCTTAGACTTTTCATTAGCTAGTTTTAATTGTTAGGAGTTATTTGAGTCTTTTGATTGTCTTTTGCTGAGTCTATAAAAGGGGAGGGGCATGTGAAGCTAATCATTCAGCATTGTAAGAGATTTCCAAAGCAATACAAGTACTTTGAGTGTGTTTCTCAAAAGTGCAACTAAATTCCTAGTTCTATATCTTGAATTGTGGCAAATTCAAGTGGTGTTCTAGGTTCTCTTCCTTTTCCAATTGGAGTGATTCCTTGGTTAAGACAAGAGAATTAGCCCAAGGTCAAGTCATTGAGTGGCTCCGTGAAGGATTATCTCAATTACAAGATCTTGTTCTATCCCTTTTTCTTGTGTAGTGAAGTTCTTCATCCATCTCATCCATCTTTCATTTCTCTTTCCAATTTGGCTTATTTGAGTTGGAGTTTGATTTGGTTCACTTGCCCACCCACATATACATCAGCCCTGCTTCTATACATGCTCTCATCCTTGACTTTTACTTTCTACTTGTCCTTTAAAAAAAAAAAAAAATCCCTCTTGAAGTCTTATTTCCTTTAACCCCATATTCTTTGCATATTTATGGCAAATTATCGTCCTTTTCTTGGTAGTGATACTTGCAAGGCTACTGCTTATATCAGGATCTTCTCAAACCATGCGTAAGAGAAATCCATACTAGGAGGAGGAGGAGGAGGAGGAGGAGGAGTTGTTATTGTTGTTGTTGTTGTTGTTGTTGTTGTTGTTGTTGCATCGTCCTTTTCTCAGTAATGCCATAAAGTTGACTTTTTTGATTCTATCAATATGATTATAGTAGAGAACTTGAGGGTTTGATGTTATTTTATGATTATCTCCTTTTATATATGGATGATGTTCCCTTGATGTCATTTAATATAACTTTTAAATTACTCATAAAAAAATAGAAGTATCGTCCTCTTTCATTAGGGGGTCACTCTCACTGCAACTATTTAATTACCTCTGGTAAATTCCCAAAAGATGATCATCACCGACGAGTGAGAGTACTTTGTACTGGTGAAGACCCTTATTTTTCCCCCTCTAAAAGGTGTTAGAGTTATATATGCTGATAAATGTATATGCATAATTTCTCTTTTCCCGATCTTTTGTCATCGTTAGATTTACTTTGAGGCTTCACTCATCAACCTTGTTCCTCGTACTTGATTATGCAATTGCCTGTTTTTTTTTTTTTTTAAATTCTTTATTAGTTATAGTCTCTAGGCATGCTCTAAAACATTGTTTAGATGATGTGTGAATGATTAGGTGATGAAAAGGGGGGGGGGGGGGGTCACTAACCACAAAAAAAAAAGAAAAGAAAAGAGAACACTCTGTGGAAAGAGTAAGAGGGAGAGACAATCCCATAGAATAGCTTATGCTAGCCATCAACAATTTTATTTCACAACATCAATCTTTAATTACTTGCAAAGTTATTATTTATTTCTAACATTTGTGTTGGATGGAATATATGGTTCTAGTGGCATGTTCTTTCACATGTATCAACGCATTTCTCGATCACCTTTTCTGTAGCTGCGACACACACAAAAAAAAAAAAAAAAAAAAAGAGCAAACGTAGAAATTTAGCTAGCACCATAGGATTAAAAATTCCACCCTAGCAAATAGTTGACGACTAAGGGACATGAAAAATATACTTCAAAACAAGGGAAATCAAGACATAGAATAATTTACCTGGATTTTCTTTTGCCATTAAACTAGCACAAGTAGAAATGGCACAACCAATATGACAAAAATCATTGCTCTTATCTTTCCAAGCTTCTGGACTTGAGATATATAGTTTAGATCCAAGACACTTAATAGTACAATCAGCTGCGCACATGAAAGGATTTTTAAAAGGGGCGCAAAGAACAAGACACTTGGCAAAGCATCCTGGACTAAACTTGATGGCCTCTGTGTTATTAACTAGGGCGTTGCTAATCACAAGTACCACAAGACCAATGGCTATACTTTTTCTTGCTCTCTCCATAGTATCCTTCTTGTTCCAATCTCCTATTTACTTGTAAGTGCAGATGATGATGGTTGTAGTCTTGTAGAGTGCACAAGATCAAAAGAGCTTATATAGAACTTATTAGAGTGACCAACTTTACTCCATTTCATCTACATTTGTTAACTAAAGATCACTTTTGCTACTTACTATTTATGGCCTTGCATGAAAGGAATGACGAGATTTGTTGGAGCAAGAAAGGACTTCTTGTATGACCATATAATCAGATCAGTTATGGTGATCTGTTTGGCTTATGCCATAATAAGAGGAAGTCAATATGCATTTCGTAGTATGTCGTAATCAGGGAAATTAATGTTCGGTTTCTGTTTACCTTATTGTTGATCAAATGCTGGTTTTTCTTAGTTAGGAAAATATCTTCATAGTGTTCATGAGTGTCTCTACTTAATTAAGGAAAAATAGAAAAATAAAAAAATTAATGGGCGTCTGTTTTGATGATCAAGTGATTATCTTTAACCAACTTGGATACTGTTGTGGATTTTAGGGCATATTCGGTAAAATTAGCTGTTTTAGTAATGGTTAGCTGTTTTACTAACTGTTAGCGGTTTTATTAGCGATTAGCTGTGACCCACTAGTAGTTAGTAGTTAGTGGTTCAACTAGCGATTTAAAATAAATGCGTTTGGTCAAGGTAGCTGTTGAAGTAGCAGATTTATATAAAATTACTAAAAAGGACACAATAAATAAAGGTTTTAGTAAATCAAAAGAAGAATTTTCTAATTTGCAATGCAACCACTAGGTAGAGATTCTTAAAAGCTACTTTTATTAGCTTTTAAAAAACATTACATAAACCTCTAACCATTACGTCATTCACTACTTTACCGAACACTTTAAGTAGTGGTCCATACCATTTTGACCACTACAAACTACTAACCTCTACTTCAACCTCTATTACCGAACATGCCCTTAATTTGAAAGAAATCATAGCATTGGCCAATCCCTATCTGCAATGTATTTATTACATTTGGCACCAAAAAGGGTGTAAAAAAGGTGTGAAAATCACGAACTTTTATAGTTAGTTTGAATGATCTGATGTGAAAAAGCAAAATGTAAAAGATACATAGGCTATTACTCAACAAGCGTGTGAAAGGAAAAAAAAAATTGTATTTTTTTGGGAAGGAAAATATAGTACTGTATTCACATTAACAAGAGAACGTTAAAAAAATGTGGAATAAGCATCTTACAAAGAGGCTAATTGTGACCTCACCTCCTCGAAAGGATTTCGAGAAACTTGTTGATTAAGCACTAAATTAGGGTTTATATTAAAGATTCTCCTATTTCTATCCATACATATGGACCAAAACATAGCATGGTAGATGATTTAGAAAATTGTGCATTGGACCATATTCTTCCAAGTTCCCAAAAAGCCTCCGTAAAGTAGTCATTAATGTTTCATTGAACCAGGCTCCACCAAAGGTGTTAAGTTGAATGAAAACAATGGAGGAATGATATGTTTAGAGAGAGAAACTCCATTCTCATTCAACCAACAAAGAAGCTGCCATTAGCTGATTTATATAAGCTCATTACAACAGAAAAAGAAAATGCAACAAAATGAGAGAGAGATATAACAAACAAAGGAGAAGTATGTTATTACTGTGCTGACCACCTAGCCACCTTAGCAAATTTATTCTTGTTGGACTGAGTGTCCCACATCGGCAGGTGAGGCGAACGAAGGCCTCTTTATAAGGGGCTGGATACCTCACCCGTATGACGCGTTTTAAAGCCGTGAGGGTTAAGGCCCAAAGCGGACAATATCATACGCAGGGCTCGGTGCTGGGCACCAACATGGTATCAGAGCCAGGTTCGTGCCGATGTGCCCTTGGTGGGGGCGCCTCACCTGAGTGGGGGTGTTGGACTGAGTGTCCCACATCGACAGGTGAGGCGAACGAAGACCTCTTTATAAGGGGCTGGATACCTCACCCGTATGACGCGTTTTAAAGCCGTGAGAGTTGAGGCCCAAAGCGGACAATATCATACGCAAGGCTCGGTGGTGGGCACCAACAATTCTTCATCAAGGTATCTACAAAATATCTTCTCCTTCTGCACCATCCCTCAAGTTCAGTGTTGGTAGATATCAAGAACACTCAACTTGGACATAATGAGCTGATGTTGAGCAGTGGTTGAAGGCCTGCTAAGAATGTCAGCTAGCTGAAGTTTAGTACTGACATGTGAGGATTGATCTTAATTTCCAGACTTGAGCTGATCTCGAATGTAATGGCAATCTACCTCTATGTGTTTTGTGCGCTCATGAAAAATAAGATTAGAAGCAATGTGCAAATGTTGCATTGTTATTACATCTTAGACTAACAGGAGCCAAGTTAGTCATACTCCAGGCTTTAAGTAAGGAAAGCAGCCACACAATTTCACAACAAAGGCCATTGATCTATACTCCTTCAGCAGAAGATCTGGTTACAACTGTATGCTTCTTAGTCTTCTAAGAAATTAAGGATTGACTGAGAAGAATGCAGTACCCTGAAGTAGACTTCCTGCCCATTAGACATCATGCCCAATTAGCACAGTAGGCAGTGAGAAGGAGTTGAGAAGAGCTAGAGAACAATAGTCCTTGTCGTGGAGACTTTTTGACATACCTGACAACATGCATAGCTGCGAGCATATGTTCATCAGTAGGATTGTGAATAAACTGGCTGACCAATTGCACTAAATAGCAGATGTCTGGTCTAGTGACTGATAAATCGATCAATCTACCAACCAATCTGTGATAAACCTCAGGATCTGTTAAAGGTTTCCCTGAATCAGTAAGCTTCATGTTGATGTCCATTAATTAGAATTTGCAAAGGTTTGGCATTTGCAAGACCAAGCTCATGAATAAGATCTAATGTATACTTTCTTTGACATATCAAGATGCCCTTGTCTGATCTGGCCACTTCAAGCCCCAAAAAATATCTCAAATCACCTAAATCTTTCGTATGAAATTGGGATTGCAAAAATTTCTTGACAGCTATAAGTTTAATCTCAACATCGCTTGCAATAATCATATCATCAACATACACCAATATGGCTGTGTAACTGGCCCCTATGATTTTTGTAAACAAGGTATAACTTGCCTTTGATTGCTGAAAACCATAGGATAACAAGGTGGAAGAAAGCTTCGCAAACCAATCTATAGGAGCCTACTTTAAGCCATACAATGATTTCACGAGCTTGCACACTTGATTATGCTTAACTCTCCCTCTGACTGGAGGACCTATTTGTGGAGTCATGAGACAGCCTAGACCCATATACCTTGGAGGAAGTTTTTATTTGCGTCAAAAATATAATATTTTTATGATACCTGTATGCCTAATTTATACTCGGAATAATTATTATATTTAGGTTTTTTATTTGATTTTATTTTATTTTTCTAGGTGTTGAAGATCAGGAAAATTTTCGAAAGAAATGATGAAAAGGAGGCAAGAAAAAAAATAAAACACAAACCCCCCAACGCATGCCTCACTTGCCCACACCCCCCTCCTTATTTCCTTAATCTCTCTCCCTCTTCTTCTCGCTGGCTCCCAGATACCTCCATAGCCCCCCAATCTCGAACTCATCTTTCTTGATGCATCACGAGCACCATCAACCACCGAACTCCACCATCTTCATCCACCTCCACACCACCATCAATGGCCCACGCATCACCAGCTCATTGCGATGGACATTCCCATCTTCACCATCCACATTAGGCAGGTATCGAACGGTCGAGATTGGAGAATGGGCTGCCTATAAAATAGAAGGTTGTAGCGAAGCAAGGGGGCAATCTAGGTTTTATTTAGGGTTTGGTTAGTTTTAAATCCAGCTTTAGAATGATGCTAGATTAGTTTAATTTCGTAGCTAGTGACCTAATTTCATCCTCGTCCCTCAGGAGACGACTCTCAAGCACTGCGACGAAAGTCATGCACTACGACTTTAATATTTTACACTCAAAATCCTCGTACATTTTCATATAAACTTTCTTCCTCTAAGTCTCCATGTAAAAAGGCATTGGAGACATCCATCTAAAAGGTTTCTTCATAATCTATGCTATAATCTTGACCAAACCCTTGAGTAACAAGTCTGGTTTTGTACCTCTCAATTGTGCCATATGATTTTGGCATGGTTTCATCTATCCATTTGCAGCCAATGGCAGTTTTGCTAGCTGGTAAAGAAGTGAGCTTCCAAGCACCATTGATTTCTAGGTCTCTAAGTTCTATAGTCATGGCTGATCAGCACCACTTAGCATCCTGTATTGCTTATGCAAAAGATAAAGGGTCTGAAGTAGTAGTCAAGATTATAATATAAGACTAATAATGAGGTAGAAGATGCTCATAGAAAAGGCAATTACTTAAAGAATATGACACTTCGGAAGCACCAGAATCAGACACAACTACACTTACAAAATTATGAAGCTAAGAAGGTGGTTTACTAGTCCTAGTAGACCTCCTTGTAAGACTTTGTGGTGGTTGCTAACTAACTGTTTGTGTACCACTTATGGTATTTGGATTAGGTGTAGGAGAAGAACTAACACCACTTATGGTACCAGAATCATTACCTAAGCCAAGAACTTCATTCATAGAAGTTGGATGTGCAGTGGAGTACTAAACTGTATGTCTGAAGGAGTAAGCTACAAATAATCATTAGTCCATCTGTGTGTATCTCACAAAGGTGAAGTTTGAGGCTAGGTATACTGAGTCAAATTGGATTGTTTATAGGGAATATATGCTCAACAAAAAGTGACATCTCTTGATACAAAAAAATGCTTAGTGAGAAGATTCATAAGAATGTATCCTTTTTGATTGTGTGGACATCCCAGAAATAAACAAGGTACACCCTTAGGCTGAAATTTATGAGTGGTTCTCATAGGATTAGGAGCAAAGGTCAGGCAACCAAACACCCTTAGGTGTGCATAAGTAAGGGCTTTGTGAAATAGTAACTCAAATGATGTTTGTCATGCAAAACAGATGAGGGTAGTCTATTGATAACATGTCTAGCAACTAACACGCAATAGCCCTAATAATGTAATGGCAAAGAAGCTTGGAATCCTAAGGATCTAGACATTTTAATCAAATGCCTATATTTTCTTTCTACTATACCGTATTTTTGAGGTCTATCAACACAGTCAGTTTGATGTACAAGACCATAGGCTGCAAAAAAATTATTCACAAGGCCCTGAATCAAATTCCAATGCATTATCAGATATGATGGTCTTGATAGTACACTGAAAATGGTTTTTAATACAATGCTAGAAGATTTGTAGTGTGTCAAGAGCCTCAGACTTATATGTCAAGAGGTACGTCCATGTGGCTCTACTATAATCATCCACGATGGGCAAAAAGAACCACTTGTTACTACAAGTATTTACTTTATAGGCCCCCTGTACATCAATATGTACCATCTCCAATGGGGACACTCGATGTTGTGCTCCTTTCAAAAGGCAATTTAGAGTGTTTTGTCATTGGACAAGTACGATACAAGCGAGATACACATCAGACATATCAAACTTTAATCCAGGAATATATTTCAGCTTAGACAAGGATGCATGACCTAATCTATGATGCCACACAATTACATCATTTTTCTATAACTTATTACATAATCTATACCCGTAGTTATTCAACAAATGATTTTCAGCAATCTTGTACTTGTATCCTTCAGCAGATTGTATCATTTGCTTCACTTTAGGGCAGTTGACATTTGTATTAACCAGAAAGTAGAGTCCCTTCCTTTCTTTACCAATCCCCTTGACCTTTTGAGTAATACAATCCTATATAAAGGACATGTTTGAGTAAAACACTGCACAACGTCCATTGTCTTTGACCAACTTTGCTATGGATATCAAATTATATTTGAAACTTGCCACACATGAAGTATCCTTAAGGATCAAAGCATTTCATAAACAAGTTTGACCTATACATGTAGCAGGTGTTGTGTGTCCTATAGGCAAATTTATATGTAACGGGTTCAAGAGTTGACCAGATGTTTTAAACATTTTGTGATAAAAGCACATGTGATCTGAAGTGTTTGAATCAAGTATCCATTCATTTGACTCAACTAAAGCTAAAGTGCAGGTCACATTACTAGAGAATGAGTGATCTATTTCTTCATCTGTGAGACTGTTGGTGCCAGATGTAATGTGAGTTTGTGATAGCAATTTCAATAGTTCCTCAACTTATTGAGATGTAATGACTTTGCACTGTCAACCTAAATAGCTTGTGATCTTCTCCATTCTATATTTCTATTTTTGAAATTGGTATTCCTCTGACATTAGATTGAGGTGATTGTGCCTTAAACCTATGATGGCAAGTAGGAAATCCTATAACATGCCAGCATTTATCCTTTGTATGCCCTCTCTTGTCACGTGCACAATATTTTTCATCATTTTCCTTACTAAATAAAGCTGATGCTTCTGTAGTTATGAGGTAAATGCCCTTAGTTATATAATGCTAAAGGAGTGGTTCTTCATTAGGGGGTGATTCTCATGGCAACTATTTACCTCTAATAAATTCTCAAAAGTTGCTCATTTTTAGCCTCACCTATTAGTGAGAGTACCTTGTGTTGGAGACGATCATTTTTCCCCCTCTAAAAGGTACTGTTGACTTATATATGGTCATAAATGTATATGCATAACAAGTTTAGTCATTTGCATAGAAAAAGTTGCTCTTAGGTATGGATAATATGTGCATGTATGACCACATTTTGTCCATACCTTCAAACAGCATTGTGATCGATAGAAAGGAGAACCTTCCCTGATATGCAGCCTCCATTGCTCATTCATTTATATTTTCTCTTTTCTTGATCTTTTATGTCATCTTTAGACGTACTTTGAGCCTTTACTTATCAAGCTTGTTCCTTGTACTTGATTATACGCAATTGCCTGTATTTTTTTAATTCTTTATTAGTTATAGTCGCCAAGCATGCTCTAAACAAGTGTTTAGATGCTTCGTGAATGATTAGGTAATGAAGGGGTAAACACTGACCACAAAAAAAATAAGAAAGGAAGAAAGAGAACACTCTATGGAAAGGGTAAGAGGGAGAGATACTCCAATACAATAGCTTATGCTAGCCATCAACAATTTTATTTCACAACATCAATTTTTGATTACTTGCGGAGTTAACATTTATTTCTAACATTCATGTTGCATGGAATACATGGTTCTAGTGGCATGTTCTTCCACATGTATCAACACATTTCTCGATCACCTTTTCTGTAGCTGTGACACCAAAAAAGAAAGGAAACCATAGAAATTCAGCAATGACAACAAGATTAAAAATTGCACCCTAGCAAACAGGTGGGGAATTAGGGTGCATGAAAAATATAGTTCAAAAGAGGGAAATCAAGATATAGAGTGATTTACCTGGGTTTTCATTTTCCATTAAACTACCGCAAGTAGAAATGGCACAACCAATTTGACAAAAGTCACCAGTCTTATCTTTCCAAGCTTCTGAACTTGAAATATATAGTTTAGATCCAAGACACTTAATAGTACAATCAGCCGCACACATGAAGGGATTTTTAAAAGGGACGCAAAGAACAAGACACTTGGCAAAGCAACCTGGACTAAACTTGATAGCCTCTGTGTTATTAACTAGGGCGTTGCTAATCACAAGTAGCACAAGACCAATGGCTATACTTATTCTTGTTTTCTCCATAGTATCCTTCTTGTCCTATCTCTACTATATACTTGTAAATGCAGATTGTGATGGTTGTATAGTGCACAAGATCAAAGGAGCTTATATAGAACTGACTGGGGTGGTCAACTTTACTCCATTTCATCGACATTTGTTAACTAAAGATCTTTCTTTCTACTTACTATTTATGAAAGCTTGCATCAAAGGAATGATGAGATTTGCTGGATTAAGAAAGGAGTTCTTACATGGCTTATGATATATCACAATGGGTGGAATTCAATATTCATTTTATAGTACGTTGTAAATGAGAGAAATGAATGTTCGATCTGTTTATGTTTTTGTTATTGTTCATCAAATGCTGGTTTTCTCTATTTAGGAAAAGATCATCATAGGGTGTCGGTGAGAGCAGCTAACAAGTGAAGAGAAAACAAAAATGAATACGCCTCTGTTTCAATTTTAGGATGATTAGCTAATTGTTTTCGACCAATTTGAATACTGTTGTGGATTTGAATTGGAAAGGAATCATCGGATATTGAGTAATCGCTATTCTGCATTTGGCACCCAAAAGGGATTGTGAAAATCACGAACTTTAATTGTTCCTTTGCATGGTCTGATTTAGAAAGCCAAAATATGATAGATGTGTTAGGCTGTCACCAATATAAGCCTCAGACGACTGTCACCTATGGAAGCCTCAGACAACACTTCATATTTTTCAAGGTTAATCTAATTTTATGACTTCAAATTTTTTTAAGAGAGAATTGAAAAGTGATTATTTCCTTCTAAAGAGATTTTTTTAAAATTATTTTTCCCCTTTTCCCGTCCCTTCCTTTGCATGAAATGTTAAGTAATTTCTTAGATAGGTGTAAGTCTTATTTGATTTTCTTAAGGTGTAAAGGAGTTATAAAGGGTAATACAATACAATTACAATATAATAGTTGAGGGAAGAGTTGAATCTTTGACAATAGCACACTTTGACATCATGGGCGGATCTACACATGGGGGAGGGGTGTCTATGGACACCCCTCTCCCCAAAAAAAAAAAAAAAAATCTAATCAGCTATTTTAAACGTGAATACATTGGTACATATATAGATACCCCTAAATTAGGTCCAAAAAAATTATAGATACACTTTAAATATATCAATTCCACATATTGACATTTTTAATTTCTTTAAATATTAGAAGTACAACTATAAAGTTGGAGTTTGATAGAAAAGTAATATAAAATTAAATGCACCCAAGTCCAAATTTCTCTTTCTCCTTCCCTCTCTTATTTGGAATTAGACTTTTAATTTGGTCTAATTCTAGTCTCTTTAATTTTCTTTATTATTATTATTATTTATTTTTTCAGTTGTTTAGTTACAATGTGTTCTTAGTGCAGAGTTTTCTTTAACGTGGCCCTAATGATTGATTCAAACTTGATGCAATTTCTTTTTTTCTCCTTTTGGTGCGATTAACTGGTGTATATTGCTTATTTATAACTGTATTTCATATTTGACATGTTCACTTCATGCCTCAATCTTTTTCTGTTTTATTGCTTGGTGCTGATGATCTATCCTCTGTAATCAAAGGTTTTAATAAATGCTATGTAATTGTAATATTATGTAATTTCGGCTCAATTTATGTATCGAACTCAAAATATGAAAAATAGCAAAGAATAAATATAGTAGTAGAGGTATCATAGTTTTTTTGGGGGATAAAAAAGTGGAATATATTATTATTGCTTGTTAACTTCTGCTAGTGTAGAAATATGAGCTGGAACATTTGGAAAACAAAAAAGAAATGGAACATTTGCACAAAATAGACTACCATACATAGTATATATCATATAATTTCTTTTTTTATGATGTTAATAGATTGACTCACCTATTTTAAACATCTAGATCTATCATTATGTTTGACGCTCCTTTTCTATCCATGAGTATGTAAATCATATTAATGGGGAAGTTTGCACTGAATTCTATCAAGAAGACATAATATTGCCCTCGCTGCTTAGAGATGATGTAGTGTATGGAACAATGCAGTCAAGCCTGGGAAATGCCCTTAGCTATATAACTCCACTGATTCTGATATGATTAGGTGTTTGGATTACTGTCAATGGCTGTAAAGGTTGATTCATGCTATTTTGTTATTAATCCTCAAGCTAGAACACTTGTCAAGTCAGCTAATCTTTGTTTGCTTTACGGTCAATGCCTGTAAAGGTTGATTTATGCTCTTTTGTTATTAATCCTCAAGTTGTAGCTGCTCGGTGTACTCACCATTTCGAGATAAATGTGCAAAAAGAAAAAAAAAGTTGAGTCCTAATTCCTGTACAAATTATATTGTGATCTGGGAACCAGCAGTTAGTAAGATAATCTTGAAAGTTGCATCTCTTTTTCTCTCTTTTTTTAACTATCTAAACCCTCCTCTTATTTTTGTATTTCATCCGGCCATCTATTGACATATGGCATGGATCTATAATTCATGCTCTACAGTATAAGTTGCGATTCCCGAGAGGCATAATTCAATTTACAACAAGCACTTGTTATAGATGAAGACAACAGAGGAAACCCTAACTCCAAGGGCACTAATGTACTTTTGTAATATTTCTCTTAATATATACATTGACCTAGGGCCTCCAACTTGGTGAGTCTATGCTCCTCCTAATTGTGTTACATGGTCTTAGAGCCTTTGCCTATGAAAAATCCTAGCACTAGCCACCTGTGACTTGTACCTCAAGTTTCACTGTCGCCAAGCCTGAATCTGTGACCTTTTCTTGGTGTTTGCTTTCACCCCTAGACTGTCCACCATGACCATCCTGCCGCGGTCTACTTTTGGCCTTAAGGATAACACGTCCACCGAAAATCTCCTGCCACCCAACCACCAATAGCCCGCATACCGCTCCACCATCTCATTACTCAACATGTCATGCTAGCGTCCCTTTGAGCCCTAATCCCCTTGAGGATCCAACCGTTGGCATCCCAACTTGTGCTCTTCCACCAAGTTACGACTATTCATCCTCCACCATATGTTACGACCATCTTCCACACACCGCTATTGCTACCCCTCTACAGTTACCAATTATTCCTTCCTACCTCATAGCCACTCTCTTCCTCACTCCCTTTTTCGAATAGTGTGCACGAATCTTGGAGCCCGAGTTCTCTGCCAAACCCTAGCCCCATGCATAGCATGGAAACCTTCTTCCTCTCTCTTTCTCTCTCTCTCGCTCTCTCAGCTTGGATTCTTCTCCTTCCATGGCTGGTACGCCTCCTCCTCCCATCAACTTTGATCCCCATAGGATCACCTATATTGTTAATAATCCCCTTATAGGGCTTGAGGATTATTTAACTTGACGGCAACAATTTGTACCAGATCTTGTTGCCTATAGTCTTCTAGGGTTTGTGGATGGCTCTATCCCTCCTCCACCAATGTTTGCGGTGAAAACATGATAGTCAAACCATGGATGCCTATCTCTATGAGATCAAGGTCACCGCTGATTCTTTAAATGCTATCAATGCTCCCTCAACCGATCAAGAGTTACTCCAGTACACCTTATTCAGTCTTGATGGAACATATGAAACCTTGGTGACTGCTGCCACATGTTTTGGAGGACATTTCACCTTTGATGAATTGTGGTCCAAGCTAATTTTAAATGAGTAGCATCTTTTGCATATCTGTGAGCACCCCCCTTTGGTTCTCTCTCAATCTGCCTTCATGTCTCTGGAAAACTCTACTTCTACCCATGATGCTAACTCCACCTCTACCACTCCTTTGAATCCCAACAATAACAATAGGGGGCACATGGTAACTGGGACGAGGGACGTCATGGTAGAAATCGTGGTGGCGGTCAGGATGTGGCAATGGCGGTGGACGAATGCTTCAACTATTGGACGCAATTAGTCTGCATTAGGTATATCTATTGATCATAGTGTTAGTATTGTTGATGTTGCTCTTGCAGCTGCCATTAATTCTAAGTAATGTCCTACTATTAGTACTAACGTGTTCTCGTTCCTCGCAAGTTGTTCATCAATTATGGTTTCAACCAGGCCCTACCACAACTTTTTGTCCTTGCTAGTTTCTAGTGCCGTCCTCATCCACTTCCACCCCCAACTCTGAATGCCCTAGCCTCAATTCGGTTTGGTGAGGCTCATGATATCACTTGGTACCCTGATTCTAGTGCTCCAAACCACATGATACCATCTAAAGGTATACTTTCTAATAAATCTACTTACGAGGTTACAACTAATATTATTGTTGGTAATGGAGCTAAATTATCTATATCACATGTTAGAAGTGTAGTATTGAATACTTCTGCTGGCCTACTTGCCCTTAATGTTATTCTTCATGTTCCTAGTCTGAAATTTAATTTGCTTTTTGTTCACTGATTATGTCATGATAACAACTCTATACTTAATTTTGATGCTTCTTCTGTGCATATTAAGGACAGGGTCATGGGGACAACCCTTTTGGAGGGTACCAAGGATACCGGCATCTATTCTATTCATTCATCTTCCCTTCATGTTGCTTTGGTTTCCATTCAAGCATCTAGCGATACCTAACATGCTAGAAAAAATTCTCTTTTGGACCATCGAGGTTAGGGTATACAATTTTTCAGACTCACATTTTCTGATAAATATTTAATAGTCCATCGAACTTTGGGTAAACATTTATTGGGATCAAAGTCGACAAAACTTATCTTTTTTAAAATTACACAAAAGACCCTAAGTTTATTGTATTTGCACTTAAATTCTTAAAAACTTACTTTCAAGAAATAAAAATTTGTGCATGTGGTTTTTTGCTCATAAGTACTACTCGACTCCCTCTTTCAACTGCTATCAGAGCCATGTGATAAAAAATAATTAAGATAATTAGACTAATTAATGATTAATTAAGTTAATTAACTGTGATTGACTGTGCTAGAATCATCACCTGCTTGCCTTAGACCAAATTATTCATATATTGTTCACTCACGGGAAGGCCTTTCTCCAATAGCATCTCAATTAAACTACATCAATGATATAGTTTTAGAACTAAAAGTAGAATTAGCTAAAATTAAGACCGAAGTGAAGGAGGTTAAGAATCAAATATTGGTAATTCACCTTTCTATAGTAAACGAAATAAGACATAGTGGAAAAGTTATTTCCAGTATTAGTACTCCATTTAAGTGTAAATATCCTCTCCAAAATCCAAAAAACAAGATTTCATTGCCTTTGCACGATATAAAAATCCAAAAAGAAGTAGAAGAAAGCTTAGGTGAAAAATAGGCTAAAAAACAGAAAAAGAAGAAGAAGATGGACTATAAGCAGTATACCCTTGAACAACTATAGAATATGTTTGAAGAAGAACAGAATCCAGAAGAATTAAATAAGATCAAGGGCGCAATTAGTGATAAATATGATGTTTTATCTGATGACAATGAAGCGACTAATAATACGTTTTTAGAAGAAGAAATGCATCAATAGATGAATTTCATTAAACTAGAAGTTTAATGTATTACCTTTAGAAAAAATTAGAAGAAAATTAGATAAAAAATATGGTAAAATGGCTGTGGAAGATGAGATTAATAAAATTGGAGAAGAACTCGACTTAGGAGAAATAGAGACTAATGTGGTTAACAATATTGTTCCTAAACTGGAGGAATTTGGTGAACCTTCTAGGAGAAATATTCATTTCCTAAGACCAAAATATGTTCCAGCAGTACGAACAATCAATTTTTTCTTCGGGTTCATCCCAAGAAAAATTACAACTATTGAAGAAGTTGGCCTTACCCCAATTAGTCAGACGAGATATATCTTAAATATAAATGGAGCTCGCAATCGAAAAGAAATATTTGAACATAAAAAAGAGAAATGAATTGTCCTAAACCTTAATACTACATGCCCTGCTGCAAATTCCTAGATTACATCGAACATAGTTTTTCTGCCACTGTAGCTGACTGGTATGATTCATTAACTGAATAAGGTAAAAATACATTAAGAATAATGGGAACACCGGCTGCTATATTTGAAAATCTATGCAAAGAAATTAAAATCGAATTTATCGGTACAAAACTTGATTCTGAAGAAAAGGTAAGAGAATGGTAGAGAAAGATTAATAGTATAGAACTATGGGATATGAGATATCTGAAAAATTATATTATTAAATTTAGCCAATATTATTATAAAATTGGGCATAATGAGACTAATCCTTGTATGTTTTATGACAAATTGTCATATCCGATAAATTTCATAATTAATAAAAAGTACATTGCATGTCTTAAATGGATCAATGATCAATGTCCTGATCTCCAAAAGTAAAAGAAAATTAAGAAGTAATTCCTAACTTGCTGGGATTCACCTCACCAGCAGGGAAAAGAATATAAAAAAAGAAGAAAAAGAAAATTCTATAAGAAAAAGAGTTTTAACAAGTAAAGGGGTGAGAAATATAGAAGAAAATATTATAATAAATCAAATCCTAAAAAACGAAGATTTTTTAGAAAAGTAGCTTATTATCCTTGAGGGAAAAATAACTACAAATGTTGGGCATGCGAGAAGTAGAATATTATGCTAATGAATGCAAAAATAGGAAGAATAACAAACTTATTGAAACCTTAGGTAGCCTAAATTATATTGAGCCTAGTGTAGATGAGGCATTAGGCTTGGCCCTAAGTAACAACAAAGGGATTGTTGAAATTATAATGGACAATGAATATGAAAAAAGTGATTATGAAGAAACAAGTCATATGATAGAAAGTGGCTCAATTAGTCGTGGTGATCTTCAAGGAGAAGAGTTTGTTGTCGAAAACAATAACGAAGAAGTTGAAGAAGATTGAGTTCTGCCCATAATTAAGAAAGACATGATCTATAGAAAGTCCATCTTTCAGTTAAAAAGCAAATACATGTGTGAGATGATGGTAAGAGATCTCGAAATCAAAGATTGTGAGTATGATATGGGAGAAGTTAATCTCATTAATTGGAATAACATCCTTAAACATAACAAAGATAGAAACTATAGATATATCCATGTTGAAGGTATCCAAGTTCAAATCACTCCATTATAATATTACAGTAAAGATATTGATCTCTATGGTTTGCTTTGTGATATTAGGCATACCAAGTTCAATGATTAAGTTATTACGAGGATAAGGATTAACTTATGTGATGGGTCTATAGGGTTCAATTATAGACTTGGATAATATGTGAGTCTAAAAGATGAGTTTGCTAAAAACTTCCTATCCCTTAAGATAAAGCAGTTGGCATAGACATGAAAAGATGAGGATATCCATTAAGGATATTCTGAAAAGTTATCTACAAATTAGATAACACTATAGATCTAAAGACTAAGGTCACCATGATAGAAGCAGAAAAATTTGAAAGCCCTAACCCTATATAAAAAATCCAGAGGATTAAATCCAGTCCACAAGAGATAAAGATTGATCGTTCACTGATATCTAACTTCGCCAACCCTACAAAGATCAACAAGATAAATATAATAAAATCGATGAGGAAGGCAAAATCACCATTAAATCTAATTATTAAGAAGTATGAGTACAATATCAGATTGAAGAGAAGGATCTTCATCAGCTAAAAAAGTGCTTAAAGGATATGATACAATTAGCCTAACCAGTGAAATGAGTAGAATGAGTTTTGAATATGCAAGATCCAGTGTAAATCGAAGTATGAGTCTAGAAAGAAATGTCATTGGGTACAAGACTAAAACTGTTAGTGAACCAATATATAAAGATATATTAGTCAAAAATATAACTATGGAGATACACTATAAAGCTATCAATACAAATCTTAATAGCATCTATATCCTGAAAAAGGTGTGTTTAGCAGGATATAACAAATATGAGTTATATGCCTATATAGATAGTAGTTGTTCTGTATGCTTTGGGAAAAGATCATTACTTGCAGAGTTTATGTGAAAAAAAGCTAAAAATCCTTTACAAGTGGGGATAATAGATAATAGCATCATGAGTCACAATGAAGCAATAGAAGAGTTATCCATAAAATTAGAGGGAGTTCAATGAATTATACTAGTTTTATGGGCTACTGGTTAACCCTCTCATGATATGATTATTAAAAATAATTTTCAAAGATTATATTCTCTGTGCACACAAACCATAAACCAGATTATATTCACAATTAATGGTCACTCAGTTCCTATTGAAAACTTAAGTAAGGGTTACACTCATCAGAAAATTAAATTTACACGTAGCCAGCGTAGTGAGAAGATAATGCCGGCACAATAAGAGATAGAATTAACAATCTCATTACTTGATTTATCTATTAAAGAGCATATTATCGAACAATAGGAAAAATTATGCAAAGAACTCTATTCTAATAATCCACTAAAGTTTTGAAAAAAACAAAACATTTGCTAAAATCACTGTATTAAACTCTCGCACTATTATTGAGCCAAATAAATGGTGTATACACACCAGGATATCCAGAAATTTGATAAACAAATAAAAAAACTTCTGCATAAATGATTAATCAAGAATAGCAACAGTTCTTACATCAGTCCCGCTTTCTTGGTAAAAAATTATGCAGAAGAAAAAAGAGGAAAAGCAAGGATGGTGATTAATTACAAAAAGCTTAATGATAATATTGTCTTTGATAGATATTATATTCCTAACAAAACAATCCTTTTTAACAGAATTCAAGGAGCCTCTTAATTCTCGAAAATGGATTGCAAGAGTGAATATTGACAGATAAAGATGGATAAGGAAAGTATTCCTTTAACTACATTTAGTGCCCACTCAAGGATATTATGAACGGATAGTAATGCCATTTGATCTTAAAAATGTACCTCAAATATTCCAACGAAAAATGGATAACATCTTCAAAGACCTTAATCACTGTTGTTTAGTTTATATTGATGATATCCTTGTCTTTTCTAAAACTATAGAATAGCACAAAGATGATGTTTTAGTTATCACCCAAAGATGCATCGATTATGGTATTATACTGGGTAAAAACAATTGTATTTATGTTGAACAAGAAATTGAGCTCTTAGACCTTGAGATAAAAGCTGGACTAATCATTTTACAAAAATAAATTTTAGAAAAAATAGAAAATTTTCTTGAAAAATTGAAGATAAGAAGCAGTTAGAAAGGTTTCTTAGATGCCTTACTTATGCTTCAGATTTCATTAAAGATTTAGCTGAACTAAGAAAACCATTACAGTAGAAACTCAAAAAAGAAATAAGTTGAACATGAACCATTAATGATACAAAAATTGTTCAAAACTTCAAAAAGATGTGTAAAAATCTTTCTGTCCTTAATTTTCCTAATGAAGGAAATAATTTAGTTCTTGAGACAGATGTTAGCAATGAGCATGGACTGTAATACTCAAAATCAAAGAAGGAGAAAAAGTCTGCAAACATTATAGTGTTCGTTTTAGTAAGGCAGAATGCAATTATCCCATGATGGAAAAAGAAATACTTACAATCATAAGGGGAGTTGAAAAGTTCTTAATTTTTTTAGCCCCAGAACCCTTTCTAATTCGAATAGATTGCAAAGAAATACTTAGTTTTGTGAAAAAGAATTATCAAATATACAAGCGCAAGGGCGACTCCTGCATTGGCAATTGTGGCTTAACCAGTTTTCCTTCTCTATTGAACATATACAGTTATTGAAGAACTCTCTGACAGATAGTTTAACTCGAGAACTCACTAATGGTGATCATCAAAGCCGACCTCCTGCCCAGAAAAAGAGGAAATCCATAATGAAATACCATTCTTACTAGAACGGGTTTCTCCTTCTAGTAGAGTCTTTATTGATAACTTAGAATTCTATACAAAAAGTAGATTACGTTTTAGTCTAATATCTATAGCCTACCTAATAACTCAAAGATTTTCCCTTCCAAAGTTACAAGTTAATTACCTACGGTGTCCTTATGATATTTAAGAAAAAATAAGTTTTCATGTTAAAAAAAAAATGGTTCAATGAGTGATATGAAGCCTGCTTCGACTTTATCATCATTATTCCTATGATATTTGGGAGTCTTGGGATATAACTATTTACTTTCTTGATAAGTCTGGAGTTGGTGGTGTTAGTTTCCCCGCAAATTCAATATTTCCTAATAACCCATTATTAAAGGTTGGAAATACGGGATGATACTTTACTTTGTAGAAATTCAGATCCAAAATTCCTGTTTTTCTCAAGACTAACAAAATTTTAGCAATGCATATTCCTAAGAATCCATTTAATTTTTACATCTCCTGAAGGTTCAATAAAAATTCTAGTTAGCAAATGTCTAAATTTGAAAGTGTACAGTACATTAATCGAATATGAAAATGAAAAAGCTAAACCAGCTCATTATCTTATTCAGATAGTTGATTATGACGATCTCTATGATCAAAGATAAGAATGGGTTCCTGAACGATCAGAATTAATTACTGATCCTACTTTAGCAAGAGCCATTAGATTTTTCAATAACTATCATCAATGTTGTACATTAATTGAACAAGGAAAAACGTTAATGCATTGTGAAAATACTACTTTCACCTATGGTAATGCGTTTAAAGAGTAAATGAAGGTGGAGGAGCACTGTCAGAAGATATCTTTGATTATCTCTTTAACATTGGAGCTGAAAAATTCTTATCAGTAAAACAAAAGAATATCTTCTTGAATTATTTGAAAAATGGGATCTAGAGCATCTTAAACAACTTGATGAAGATTTTGATAATTATCCAGATAATGATGGTCTGAAAAATATAATTGGAGATAAAGGTATGCAGAATCTCAATAATAATGACTAGTCTTGTCATCATTAAAAGCTCTGAAAAATAGCTGCCTTATTATTGTACTATTTTGACAAGTGTCAGGTTTGTAAAATAAAGTATGTACTTTAGCCATGTGAAGAGTCAGTATGTACTGTAGTTATGTGAAAAATCAGTATGTACTGTATCTATTAGGGCATCCTATGCACCCCCAACCCTCTACAAAAGGGGAAATCGAGTGCTAAAAAGGGACATGGTCATTTAAGCATTCTTGAGCAAAAGAGAAGTCAAGATTCTTCATCTCTCTATAAGCATGCATCTCTAATGATCTTAACTTAAGTCCCTCTTCAAAGTTTTTCATTGTAATATTTCCATCTTCAAGCTTTCAATAAAAGAAATTTCCCAGTAGGGAACGTTATTCAATTGACCCTTATGTCTTAAATATTGTAATTTCTTGATTAAAGTCCTACTATCCTTGAAAAAGATTAAAAAATTTATTAACGACTACAGTCCAAGGTAGAAAACGAAATGGATCTGTGCTGTACCTGATCTAAGAAAGGTGGGGTTGAGATTAGCAATCTCTATAAAGCGGAAGCTAG
>JAKOGI010001090.1:62500-106535 GCA_029747015.1 Carnegiea gigantea
AGGTGTAATGTTCGGACTATAACTTTTGATCTATTTATCCAAATTGAGCAAATGAGCCCATTCTGGAAAATAGATTTTCAGGGTTTCCAACAAGCCCAGAATCACCTGATTTGGACGTGTGTGCTGTGAGTTATGCTCAGTTGAAGTGGAGGCTGCTGCAAGGATTAAATGCTGGGCACATGAAGAGACTTTGGTTACATGACATCATGTGGATGACATCATGCACGACTTGGAGTGTTCTAGATGGATGTCTTCAGCTGATTGGAAGCCTAGAATATTCTTTGTAACCTCCCCCACCCCTTTATGTTGAGTCTTTTCCATTTTCCAAGCCTTTTCAATTTTCTAGTTTTAATTGCTAGGAGTTTTTAAGTCTTTTGGTTATCTTTGTTTAGCCTATAAATAGGTGGGTTATGTAGTTGCATTTGAATTCAGAGTTGTAAGCTTTTCCAAGAGTAGTACAAACACCTTGAGAGTGATTCTCATTTGTGTCCAAAAAAAATCCCTAGTTCTATATCTTAAATTTTGGCAAGTTCAAGTGGTGTTCTAGGTTCTCTTTTCTTTTCCAATTGGAGTGATTCCTTGGTGAAGACGAGAGGATTTGCCCAAGATCAAGTCCTTGAGTGGCTCCGCGAAGGATTATCTCAAGTGCAAGGTCTTGTTTATCCTTTGTTCTTTTTTGTTATTATTTTCATTCCATCTCAATCAACCTTCCATTTTCTCTTTACTTTGGTTCAATTCTTATTTTGGTTTATTTGAGTTTGATTTGGTTCACTTACCACCCACATATACATCAATTGGTATCAGAGCAAAGGTTTTAAAGTGACCCACATCACACCCAAATACATTTTTTTTTAAAAAAAAAAAAACCGTGAACATCTAGTGTCCACAGGCCAGAAATTTCGCATGGTGCCCCCGTGCCATACCACATGAGTTTGAGGACAAACTCAAAACCACCCGGGGAGTATGATGCATATTCCCATATGCATCATTTTTATTTAAGGTCAACTTCCAAGAAGAAAAGTGTCAAACAAGAGCGTGCATGGGAACTCTCATATTTTCTCTTATTATGTGAGTTCAAGGACTTTAGACACCATGAAGTAGTCAAGCAAGTGGCGAAAATCTAGATAAAACTCATATTCCTTCCGGAAGAATTGGTGCCCGATTCATCCCTGCGGAAGGTAATTTTTTTTTTGTGCTCATTTTTTGGACTAGCTCAAGTGGACCCACAACTTGAGGGGCCACATGGTTTTGAAGTTTAAGATGTCAGCTTTCAAACAAGCCCAATTATGTTTAATTTGGACGTCGTTTGGTTCGACTAAATATTACTCAAAGAAGACATGTCCTGCTCCAGTCTAGTTCTGATATAGGTGTAATGTTTGGACCATAACTTTTGATCTACTTATTCAAATTGAGCAAATGAGCCCATTCTGGAAAATAGATTTCCAGGGCTTTCCAACAAGCCTAGAATCACCTGATTTGGACGTGTGTGCTGAGAGTTATGCTCCATTGAAGTGGAGGATGCTGCAAGGATTAAATGTTGGGCACATGAAGAGACTTTGGTTACATGACATCATGCATGACTTGGAGTGTTCTAGATGGATGTCTTCAGCTGATTGGAAGCCTAGAATATTCTTTGTAACCTCCCCCACCCCTTTATGTTGAGTCTTTCCATTTTCCAAGCCTTTTCAATTTTCTAGTTTTAATTGCTAGGAGTTTTTAAGTCTTTTGGTTATCTTTGTTTAGCCTATAAATAGGTGGGTTATGTAGTTACATTTGAATTCAGAGTTGTAAGCTTTTCCAAGAGTAGTACAAACACCTTGAGAGTGATTCTCATTTGTGTCCCAAAAAAAAATCCCTAGTTCTATATCTTGAATTTTGGCAAGTTCAAGTGGTGTTCTGGTTCTCTTTTCTTTTCCAATTGGAGTGATTCCTTGGTGAAGACGAGAGGATTTGCCCAAGATCAAGCCTTGAGTGGCTCCGCGAAGGATTATCTCAAGTGCAAGGTCTTGTTTATCCTTTGTTCTTTTTTTGTTATTATTTTCATTCCATCTCAATCAACCTTCCATTTTCTCTTTACTTTGGTTCAATTCTTATTTGGGTTTATTTGAGTTTGATTTGGTTCACTTACCACCCACATATACATCAATTGGTATCAGAGCAAAGGTTTTAAAGTGACCCACATCACACCCAAATTCATTTAAAAAAAAAAAAAAACCGTGAACATCCAGTGTCCACAGGCCAGAAATTTCGCACGGTGCCCCCGTGCCATACCACATGAGTTTGAGGACAAACTCAAAACCACTCGGGGAGTATGATGCATATTCCCATATGCATCATTTTTATTTAAGGACAACTTCCAAGAAGAAAAGTGTCAAACAAGAGCGTGCATGGGAACTCTCATATTTTCTCTTATTATGTGAGTTCAAGAACTTTAGACACCATGAAGTAGTCAAGCAAGTGGCGAAAATCTGGATAAAACTCATATTCCTTCCGGAAGAATTGGTGCCCGATTCATCCCTGCGGAAGGTATTTTTTTTTTTTTGTGCTCATTTTTTGGACTAGCTCAAGTGGACCCACAACTTGAGGGGCCACATGGTTTTGAAGTTTAAGATCTCAGCTTTCAAACAAGCCCAATTATGTTTAATTTGGACGTCGTTTGATTGGGCTAAATATTACTCAAAGAAGACATGTCCTGCTCCAGTCCAGTTCTGATATAGGTGTAATGTTCGGACCATAACTTTTATCTACTTATCCAAATTGAGCAAATGAGCCCATTCTGGAAAATAGATTTCCAGGGCTTTCCAACAAGCCCAGAATCACCTGATTTGGACGTGTGTGCTGAGAGTTATGCTCAGTTGAAGTGGAGGCTGCTGCAAGGATTAAATGCTGGACAAATGAAGAGACTTTGGTTACATGACATCATGTGGATGACATCATGCACGACTTGGAGTGTTCTAGATGGATGTCTTCAGTTGATTGGAAGCCTAGAATATTCTTTGTAACCTCCCCCACCCCTTTATGTTGAGTCTTTTCCATTTTCCAAGCCTTTTCAATTTTCTAGTTTTAATTGCTAGGAGTTTTTAAGTCTTTTGGTTATCTTTGTTTAGCCTATAAATAGGTGGGTTATGTAGTTGCATTTGAATTCAGAGTTGTAAGCTTTTCCAAGAGTAGTACAAACACCTTGAGAGTGATTCTCATTTGTGTCCAAAAAAAAAATCCCTAGTTCTATATCTTGAATTTTGGCAAGTTCAAGTGGTGTTCTAGGTTCTCTTTTTCTTTTCCAATTGGAGTGATTCCTTGGTGAAGACGAGAGGATTTGCCCAAGATCAAGTCCTTGAGTGGCTCCGCGAAGGATTATCTCAAGTGCAAGGTCTTGTTTATCCTTTGTTCTTTTTTGTTATTATTTTCATTCCATCTCAATCAACCTTCCATTTTCTCTTTACTTTGGTTCAATTCTTATTTGGGTTTATTTGAGTTTGATTTGGTTCACTTACCACCCACATATACATCAGTATAGTATGCCAGTTATAGTCATCATCCAGCTCATAGCCCCCCACAACTACCCCAATCCTGTTATCCACATTTGCTAAGTCATGTGTTTCCATAGGGTGGACACTATTTATGTATATTGTTCTCTATGTAGGGGCCTTGTAACATGGACTATGGCCCTGTAACATGGACGAACATAGTCATACACCCATATTTCTCCTTCTCAGAAACTACCATTGCATGGGGCCAGGGAAGTCTCCGAACTGCCACCACTGGCATGTACAAGTTCTGTTGCTGGGATTTATAACTAACCTTCTGCTATTGGTTAGTTGCACACTGAACCCATCCATGCCGGACACATATTTCAGTACTTCTATAACACACATTAACTTCTCATGATTTACCTAAGCTTCTCCTTAATGCTTTCCCTTACACCATTCTTTCATTTTTGTAGCTCTACTTTCCTCTTGTCCATCTTCAGTCCAAGTTTCTGAATTTAAGCTTGCACCAGAGGACATGGTACAGACAACTGCCTCAGTTTTCCTATTCTCAGTAGGATTGTTGTTCAACTTCCCCCACCGTTCCTTCCTGAACTTTGATTGCACCCACCGTTTGGGTTCATTATCCTGAATCCACGTAGCTAAGCCACTCTTCACCTTCCTCAGCTCCTACAATGCCTTCATGTACTTTCCATCTGTCGGCACATATGCAACCCTATTAAACATCTGCTGTAATATATCCTTTGACGCATCACGCCTAAAATGCATCTTCGCTGCTACTCCTGTCAATTTCTCCCTCAAATGTCTCTCAGAATATGAGTGGTTCTCCAGCCCAAACACCTTGGGCACATCATACAATAAACTTGTGTTCTTATCAGATATTATCATAGGTTTCAGTCCTCCCAAGCTATGATACAACTCAGTCATGAACCACAACCACTCATCATTGTTCTCTGCTGCGATAATTGCGTATGTAACGTTAAATAAGTGATTATCTACATCCAATGCAATAGCAGCAAACATTGTCCCCTTATGCGGATCTCCAAGGTGAGTGCCATCAACAAACAACATCTTCTGTATACCTAATATGAACCTCTTCAATGAAGCACTAAATGCAATGAACATACACTTAAGCCTAGATCCATCTAGCTCACAAAATGCTCTTGAATTTGAGTTTGACCTCATAATCAAAACGCATATCCATGGAAGAAGCTTTCTCTGGTCGACCCTTCACTAGAAGCCGCACATACTCACGAGCACTCCACGCCTGCATGTACATCAATGACATCCCAACCTCCACCTCCAACTCCTTCATATTCTTCATTGCCAAGTAGTTATAAGATTTTCGTAGCTTTCCCTTAATCAACCAAGACAACAACTTTGTCATCACCTTTCTCTTCCCCATTGCCCCTTCTTACATTGGTCTTATATGGTGTGATTGTGTTCCCCTCTAAACTGTGTGACAACCACCCCATCAACTTTCTTACGGTCCCTGACACAAATGAAGAACCCACAACCCTCCACCTTGCACCTAACCACAATTCTTTCCTAACAGTTCCGCATAAAAATACATAATCAAAATGGTGTTCAACCGCATATTTCTACATGTTGTAACTAAATGTGTCTACACTACCAAACTTCTGATCTTTCCCTTTAATTTTATTATTCTAAATCAACCTCCTCCTTATATAAGCCTCATACAGAAGTCCTGATTTAGGTCGTATCACCCCATCACCAGTTCCATCCATGTCGGAGTTCAAGCTGGAATCCCTAGAATCATCATCCAATATGTCATCCCCTAAGTCATCCACAACCACTACATCCACCTTCACTACCACATCACCTACTCTCACCATACCTTCTTCTTCTCCTATGCCTTCTTCTTCCATCCTACAACATTTACATGTAAAAAACACATTATTAAACAATAATATGTATGCAACATCTACAACTTAATCTACTCCCACAGCACCCACATACACCATGTTATAATTAACATACATTACCTTCTGCTATTTTTGCTTCCTCCTCCACCGTGTCCATCACTGCTCTCAACTACATCTGTAGCATTGCGATCCAACACCTTCACATCCTTTCATTGTAGCATATAAGGGGATTTCTTGGTAGCGTACTTCCAGCACTTCACAACTTGGCCTATCTTTCCCACCCACGTACATAAATGCAAACTCATCATTGTCCTTCACTAGCTTCAGCAAATCACCATCTCTTCCAAATAGTACAACAATTCTCCTATCGAACGTCATACTAAACCACAACTTACGTTTCCTACAAGACTCCCCTAGTACCTGATCAACCAATTACCGCCACCTCACCCACATTCTCCCACATCCACACACACTCAGCCTTCCCTCCCACATACGACCCCCCTCTATTCACCACCTCCTGTATGTACCCCTCAAAGCAAACATAAATAATAACCTCCTTACCAATCACACCTCCAACACCTCCGCCCTCCATTTCCACCATCAACTGGACTACACCTCAGCCAAGGTCCCGACATACACATTGCACAGGCGCACACACACTTGAAACACAACACCAAATATTACATATTCACAATTTAGGATACATTATGATCTTAGCCATACATTAACCAAGTCACCTTAAATATCTCAGGATGTCATGATCTATAAACATGGATAACAACAACATGCATATGAAAACTAACCTAGGATTACTATTACTGAAATTCATGAACAACTCTCATTGTCAGTCATCTCTTTCACTAATGTCCCACATCTATAAAACCATCAACCTATGACGATCACCTTGATTTAATCCCAACCAACAAAGTCATTTGTATATTATGTTATTCATGTCAAAACAAAAACCACCTAACTCATCATATTCACATCCCTAACCACACCCAACACCTTCAGAAATTAAAAGCACTATAATCACTTATGAAACCCTCATTACCCTCACCGCCGATTCCATATCTTGCAAACTAAATTCCCACATATAAATTTCCACAACCACAACAACAGAAATTAAAAAGTTCAACTATCGAACTCAATTGCAAGACAAGTATTAACAACACATATTCTCTAAACAACTTTCAAAATTACCATATCATGACAAACATGAAGAATTTTACTCACCACATATAAGGCTCAACAACTTCAACATGACCATGCACTTCTCCTCACCTCCCAGATTTTGCATAGACCACCATCTCCTTTATTCCACCTTGTCCACAACATCCACCAATCACAAAATAGGTTAGTTTCACCTTCTTCCCCTCCTACACAAAATAGAGCTACTGGATCGTGCCCCTCTTCATCGCAACCCTTGCCATTTTTACCCATCTTGTCCTTGCTTCCACCATTGCAAGCTCTCTTAGAGAGAAAATATCAGGTTTCATTTGCTTGCTGTGAAATATCCAATACCACTGCTCAACCCACCCAAATTTTCCTCTAAATTAAGTCCCTTTCACATAGCTTTCTTGTGAGGGCTGCTGGGCATTTTCACTAGACAACTTCAGCCACGTACCACGTGTTATTAATCTTGTCGAAATAGAAGGAGCTGCAGTGCAAGAAGAACACCTTTTGGATGTGTACTTTTAAGAGGAACATTTTTATGTAAATTTTCCAAAGTTCTATGAGGCATTTTGCAAACATGGACCAGAAAGATTCCGACGATGAGGGTATGTGACTGGATCATTGTTGATCTAGGACTGAGATAAATCACTGGGATTTTGTGGAGACTGTAGCTATCTGAAGCTTTGGTATTATTTAAGAGTATGAATTCATCATTCTGGCATGTGCCTGGAGCTTCTTCTTCCAACTTCCGTTCGTTGCATTTGAGAACATGAATTCATCATTCTACCGTCATTTTTGAAGCCTTGGTATCATTTGAAATGATTTATCTGCTATGTCTAAGATTCCCTTTTGATCTCAATACACCCCATTTTTCGTGCTGAAAGTAATGATTTGTATCTCTTCATAGTCACTCCCTTGACAGACAATAGCTTCGGCCCTCTACTGAGCAATGATTTAGTTCCTCAGTACCTCTAAGTATAACCATTGCTCAATATTATTTGTAAACATGAGTTTATTACAGACATCTGTGTTCATCTTGCAGTCAGCGGTTCAGCAATCTCTCAATTGAAGCCAAGCTGCAACTCATAGTAACCCTTCACAACACAATTGAGATGATAGCCTAAGTTGTTGGTTGTCATGGAATCAGATGATGGAATATGTCTTTTTCCTGCTTCCCTTAATTATTATCTTGAAATTAAGGCATGAAGACAAATCCTAGTCTTTTGCCCTTATTTATTTGATTATTTCTATCATTAGCATTGCAAAACCTTGTCCACAGATGGTTCTTCTAATTGAGATAATCGCCCACAATTGAGATGATAGCCCACTGTCTGCATATGGTTCATATAATTGAAACCTTGGTTTGCACTTTGAGCTCTTTGATGGCCGCTAGTTTGATGATATTTGCTTAATATAGTGAACTAAAATGCTCTACTGCTTTTTTCCCGTGGAGCTTTCAGCATCCTTTCTCATGTTTGAGTGAACTCAGATTATGATATATGTGGTTTCTCGTGAGACACACCCCCCCCCCCCCCAAAAAAAAAAAAAGGGAAGAAAAGGAGAGAGCAATGAATCAGTTTTTTAATTGTGTACATATGGCAATGCAGACATGTTTTTGTTGGAGATGTTGTAGTCCTGAAGGACCCCGACAAACCAAATGATTACCTAGTCAGACGACTGGCTAACCATTGAAGGTTACGAAATGGTATCAAAGGATGAAAAAGAGGTGCCTTTCATTCTTGATGCTGATAGGTGCTTGGTACTTGCTGACAATGAAGCTTTGAAGCCAAAGGTACTTGCCCTTGCTATTTCCTGCTAGTACATTTGGTGCTTGGGCAGCATTGACCAGCATTTGCTCGTGGCAGAACTGTGAAGTGTGAACAAGCCTTTTGTCTTCAATGCAGTCTGATTTGCTGATTTTTATTTGATTGTCAAATTTCGTAATTCTTATAAAGCTATCCAACCGGTGGTGTCCCCCTTTTTTTAAAAAAAAGGCACCGTCAAACTCCTGAATCTTTGCTTATTTTTTCAAAAAAGGAAAAAAATACAAAACTGTTACCTTTTTACCTTTTTTCAATCAATGGTTGTTCTCAACTTCCCATCTGCTGTGCAAGGTCGTAGTATACTTGTTAGGAGGGAGCCAGGGAGGGTTTAGGACTGTACTACTCATGCTCTAAATAGACCTCACTGCAATTGCTTGTGTTAGACGTGCATAAGACACGTGAGTCCTTGACCTTTCACCACCTCTGTTGGACGTGTGTGGACGAGTCCTTGGCCTTTGATAGTATCATACCAGATATGCAAACGAATCAAGAAAGGTCGAGCCCAAAACTTAGGACAGGCATCCATGTCTAATGTTTTCAGCATGTCGAACGAACATGCTGCTAGGCTGTGAAAGGATGGATATAGTTATGTAACTTATAAGGTGTTGCAGCTTGGTTTAGTCTGGCTTTGCGTTTCTAACCTTTGGTCCAGTTCATACGTCAGACATAATTGGTATTTCTTACGAGCTGCTGTCGATCATGGCCCTGTGCAGAACATGTGAGGAACTCTATTTTTTATCTATGGGCTCAACTACATTCAAACAGTTTATTAATTCTAGATTTTGATGTGAGAATTTCGGTTGCTTGTTTGCTTTTTTTTCCAGTCAATTCAGCTTGAAGGAGGACTCCCCTGTTTTAGAAGTCGAGCTAGATGTTGATGAGACGGCAAAAAACCAAAGGCTTAAAGTTCAATCTCAACATTCAGTAGTTGTTGAGTAATTTTTTCCCTTGTGATGTGATGAGACCACTCACACACATTATCTGTAAAATAGAGCACTGATTGAATCTCTTTGTATGTACTCTGTTTAAGCGTTTCTTGTTGATGGAAGCTATTTCTAAATAAATAGATGAAGAAATTAGTGTTCCTCTGAGTGTTTGATGAGTTAAGAGGGTTGCCGTTGTGGAAAATTTTAGCTTCTGTATTGTTCCTGGCTTCAATGTCTTGTTAGCCTGCAATTGTCTCTTTTTCTGTGTTGAAATAGTAGGTTTAAGTATCTAATGCCTTTTTTAGGTGGAATGAGCATGCATTTTCGGCCATTTTTGTGAAAGAGAGATACTACAAAGGTTGATGTGTGAAGACTCAATATTGTACTAATTCAGGTCTCCAATGCTAATTTTCAACTACTACAATTATCATATATATATATATATATATATATATATATATATATATATATATATATATATATATTATATATATTATATATTATATATATATATATATATATATATGGGGTGACTTCAGTAGGATGAGGTTTTGGATAGGATGAGTAGGAAGAGGTGATCTGTACTGATTTGTAACTATTGTATCGGTGATCATTAGTATTACCTTAGTGATCCACATGCATTTAAAGCAACCTTTGAAAATTTGTTCAAGATATGTTGATCACCAAGATAATACTAACGATCACTAACACAATAACTATTAATTAATACTAATCATCTCATCCTACTAGAGATCAGTAGCTATTGTTTTAGTGATCGTTAGTATTACCATGATGATCAACATACCTTCAAGATAATTTTCGAAAATTTGTTTAAGATATGTTGATCACCAAGGTGATACTTAAGATTACTGACACAATAGATACTGATCATTACTGATCATCTCATCCTACTCATCCCACACAATACCTCATCCTACCAAAGTCACCCTATGTATATAATATATATATATATATATATATATATAGATATAGATACTGTATAGTATGATAATGTATGTATGTAGGTATGTATGTATGTATGTATATAATATATATATATTATATTATATAATATTATATATATATATTTTATATATATATATATATTATTATATACACACACACACACTTACATACATACCTCATATATATATATATTATATAATATATATATATACATACATACATACATACAACATACATACATACATACATACATCATATATATAATTAATATATATATCTAATATATATCATATATATATATATATATATATATATATATATATATACATACATACTACATCATACATACATATATGATATATATATTATTATATTATGAGATATTATATATATATATATATATATAATTTGATATATATATACACATGACACATACACATACATATATATATATATATCTTGTAAATATATATATATATATATATATATTAATATATATATATATATGTAAAACACATACACATACATACATATATAGCTATATATGACACGTATACCATACATATATATATATATATATATATATATATTATATTATATATATATATATATATATTATATGATTGGCCTCTTTATGGTTAGGGATCTGGTAGAGGTAAGGTTGCCTAACATCTAGATCTTTCCTGACTCCCACGAAAGCGGACCCATTTGGAAGGGTGGTGGTGTTTTTGTTTATATATACCATATAAAAAATAAAAAATATATGTGTGGTAGTGGTGTGTGTATATATATATATATATAATATAATATATATTTATATATTTAAATATATATATATATATATATAGTATTATTATATTACATACATACGTACACACACCACCACACAACACACACATATCAGATCTTCCCAGAACTCCCGCGAAAGTAGGACCATTTGAGAAGGTATTGTTTTTATTTTATATATATATATATATATAGCACACACACCGACACACACAACACGACTACGTGTGTGTGTGTGTGTATATACATACCCAACACACACACACGCACACAGCACACACACACATATATATATAATATCTATTATATCATATATATATATATGTTATGTATATGGTATATATAGTATAATATATATTATTATATATATTTATATATATATATATATATATATATATGTTGTACATATACATATATATATATAATATATTATTCTCTCATCTCTGTCATGCTCATGTATATATGATACATAATACATATCTATATCTATATAAAATGTATATGTGTATATATATGTGTGTGTGCGCGTCGCGTGTATGTAGATGTGTGTTGTGTGCGTTTATATATATATATATATATATATATATATATATATATATATATATATATATATATATATATATATATATATATATATATATATATATATATATATTTATGTGTTTGTTTACGTATATATAAGTGAGTTCTAGCGCTACAATCGCGACACGTGTCATCTGAATCATTTATTATGATTTTATTTAAGAATAAAAATTTAAATAGTATATTAATTTAATGTCATTATAATGAATAATGTCTTTTCAACTATTTCATTGATGAAAAAAAGCGAAAAAAATTACATAATGTTAATATTATTATTTCTAAAAGTTTAAATTATAAAATTAATTATAATACTTCTAAAAATATTTTAGCAAAACTTTTAAAACAAAGCACGTATAGTACGGGTTTAAAGGCTAGTGTATAGAGATTAGAGAGCCTCTAGTACTAATTTTTAAGAACTTCACCAATTATACAGAGGGATTGTAAATTTATTCATAGTCAACAAAATAAATTCATGCATGAAGTTTTTAAAGTTTAGTTAGTGATGTGCAAAACAACCCCCCCCAAAAAAAAGCAACACACACTTGCTAGATGTCACGAAGTCATTATTCTCTCCATAAAAGGTCGTTCTAATGGGTGTGCAACGCCACCGTTTATAAATACAAGACCCTCACATCACTTGTCCGATGGGGGATACTTATCTGTGATATTCTCCTCCACCATATATTATAATAATCTTGGTGAGAAAAACATTATTTAAGTTCGTATTAATTACTATAATTATTGGTTGGAATACCTTCATTTTATCACTTTATTTGTATATCATGCGAATCTTGGTGAGAAAAAGCAAATTATTTAATTTCTTATTAATTGCTATGACTAGATATGTTCTGTGTTAATTCCTATAATTCAAGTATGGCATTTGATTTTCAAAAGGTTGACATTTATTATTGTAACAAATTGTTTAGACATGGAAATAGGTTAGGGCTTAATAGTAGCCAAGCTTCCTAATTAATTTTTTTTTTTTAGATATAGGTTTGCATTAGATACTTTCTTTTTAATATATACACATAGATATAATTCATATAAAAAATACTACTAGGTTAAGTAGTAAACACTCTATCTTCAATGAAAAGTGTTGGAGTTTAAGGCCCAGCTTAGTAAACAGCTGTTAGCTGTTAGCTATTAGTTGTTTATATTAGCTGTTTGAATTAGTTGTTTATATTAGCTGTTTGAATTAACTATTTTTAGAAAAAATATTTGGTAAAAATCAGCTGTTTCTAAAAACTATGTCGGTAAAATTTCATTTGTATCCTTATTTATGAATTAGTTTTTAATGAGATGTATGTAATTTTTCCAAACTTATGAAAAATTATGTTATTTCTACAAAAAGTTCTTCTCAAAAGGCTAATAAGAATAGCTTTTTCAAAAGAGCTTTTTGGAGCTAAATAGTTATTGCAAACAGCTCTTTACAAAACACCCTTTAATTGTTTAACTTGGTCAAAACAGTCAAAATCCTGTCAAACAGCTATTTTTTCCCAAACAATTGTTATTACCAAACCACCCCTAAATATCACCTGATATATATATATATATATATATATATATAAAATTCATCGTAGATTGCTTGTCTCTTTGTATCAAATTCAAGGCAAACTCATTTGCCGTCCAAAAAAATTTTAAAAAAAGATATATTGTGCATGTTTTAGTTTAAATTCATTACAAATTTAAAATTAAAAGAAAATAAACGAAAATAAAAGAATACGGAGCACAGCAAACCCTTCCTAGCGGCTACATGTCTCCAGCCCTGAATCTGATTCTGTGTGCAAACCAGCCACTGAGAAAGCATTTCAAGTCGCCATGTCTCCAGCCCTAAATCTCCTCTCCAACAATCTTCAAGGTATCTCTCTCTTCAACTTCTCCTTCGCTTCCTCTTTTCGGGGGGTTTCAAATTTGCCCAGTTTTAATTTCCCCAATTCGAACTCCCAATCTGCAATTCTTGACCTGTGATGGGTCTCTCTTCCTCAACCTTCTCTGTAATGCCTTAAATTTTGGTGTATAATCATTTCTGCAATACACTGGTTAATTTAGAGAGATCGTGACTCATATCCTATGTATTTGTCACTTTCGTCTTCTTGCTGCATGCTTCTTGCGCATTTTTATTGGACAGGTTATAGTTTCGTGGAAAGGGCATCTGGGTTTTTCTCTACGGTAGTTCGCATTTTCTGGAGTGTATTTTTTGCGGTGAGAAATGGGTTTTATGGTGGAACTGTTAATCGCTTCGAAAGCCGTGTGTGTTGCCTACCAACTGTTTGTAGAAATGACACTTCTGTCTGGGATGGTGTATGCCCTCTCAGGCCTCGCCTTCCTGGTTCTTTTTGGCTTTTTTTGGTTTTTTTTTTTGGGTTGTAGAATTACATAAGTTGGTTTATTGTGAGTGGGTTGGCTTTCCTGTGAGATACATATATATATATATATATATATATATATATATATATATATATATATATAGGATAAGTGAAAACTGTAGGCTTCATTTTTCACATTGTGCATTGCGATGTTAGTGGTTATTCGGTGATGCTACGGGTGAAAAGTGAATATGAATTTCGATAAATGAAGTGCTGTTGTGATGTTCGTGGTAGTTCGATAAATAAAGTTCATAGCCAAGATGGTTTATCAAGCCTTCTATTGTGCATTCTTTAGAGTTCAATTCTTCTCTCATCATTTAGAGCAACTCAGTATGCAATTTGGTTCCTGGTCAGGGAGAGAGTCTAAACTGTGAAATATCTATGAATGAGCAATCATTTGAATGATATGCTCAATTTTCTTTTGAAATGCAAATCTTTGATAGTCTACACTGGAATTCAGTAATCTGAATCACATGAATTTTGACAACCAATCTATAGATATAGGCAAAAGGAAGCTAACATTTTCGAGTGGACTATATCAGTGAAGCCACCTTTGTGCAGTGAAGGTGCTTCATGGCAGCTTCATGCTGCTTTGACACTTTCCCAGATGATTGCTTTATGCGTTTTGTGTTATTACTCTGTGTGGCATTTTGCAGTCTATGGACCATCGACCCTGCCCTGCTTAGGAGTTTCCGGAAGAGCTGTCGGCACATCACCTTGCCCTCAAAGTCAACGTAGAACTCTTCATATGTCCGTGACGTCACCAAAGTGTTACTTGAGGCACAAGTCCTTTGTCTACAAGGCACATTTTGGAGGTCAGGGAAGAGATTCAGATTTCTCCAGGCAAAACAGACATGGATTCTCCCGAAGCTGGGCCCGGCTGAATGAAAAAAGGGGCGACTCTAATGACCTTGGCGAATCTGAATTTCTGTCAGCTAAAAATGAGCGATTACCTTCCCTTTCCAATAGCAAAAAACATCATGGTATTACTGCCCCAAGGGCAAGAAAAAGGGAGATTGAGGAACGCCTTAGGAAGGTTGACGAACTCTTTAGGAAGGTGGAGGCTCAGCTTGGTGGAGGAGCAGCTGTCAAAGGAGAAAAGAGATCTGAAGCTGGTAAAGAACAAAACAAAGAGATTGAAAAAAGTGATTCTTTCCTTCAGCTGTTGGAGGAGAAACTTGCAGTTGAGCGAGAGAAAAGAAGAGCAGAAAAGGGTAAAGGCTTTTCTGTGTCTAGTAGCATTGTTAGGGAAGAGCCTCAAGAGACTAAGAGCATGTTATAAATACTGTATTGTACCGCCCCATATCAGCCGAAGCGTACCGTGTCCGTCAAGAAACGGTACAAGCTATTTTCCAGTATCGTACCTATCAAATACCGGTCAATACCGCTCTGTACTATCAAATACCAAGCGGTACCAGTATTTTCGGTCAAATACCGCCCGGTACACTAAATTTTTAATTTTTTTGCACTTTGATTTTTAAAATTTTTGAAATTCAAAACGGTACGAGCCCGGTACAACGGTATGTAAATTCTGTATGTCTTGTTCCAGTGGAAAACCGTTACGATGACTGGTACGATATTTATAACTTTGACTAGGAGACCTTCATTTAGCAGGCCGGTGTCAATTTCCAGTAGAGCTTTCCAGTTCCTGGGATTAGATATGAGCCTGTTGTCTCTGATGAGGAATCCTTTAATTCTGTGTCTCATTCAGAATCAGATGAGAAGTCAGGCGAGACTCATTCTGAGCCTGACCTTGGAACTGAAGCAGAGTCTGACTCGGAGCTGGACATGGATCTGAACTCAGGGCGGGAGCTAGACCAGGAAGTGGATGAAGAGGAGGAGCTTGAGGCAGCAGTGCAGTCTGAAACTGATCCTGTGAATGTTCGCACAGCTGAGTTCTCTGCTGCTGAAGAGGACAATGTTGATGAGAGAGAGGCAGAAAAGTAGCATACTGAACTCAAGGATTTGAATGCCATGAAGCTAGACGAGTTAAGGGAAGTTGCAAGAGCTCGAGGCATGAAAGGATACTCAGAGTTGATGGAGTCCGAGCTTCTTGGGCTGCTCAGTGCAGATGCCATGTAGTCCTTCAGTTCCAGTGCTATGTACTTGAGGAGAGACAGAGAGCCATGGGATTCTCCATTTTGGTTTCATGCTGAGTGTTTGGTTTTGGTTTGATCAGACGGGATTGTGTTTATTTCTCTCTTTTATGCCCTAAGTTTTCTTTCTGTATGACAGGTATAAAGCCTAAGCTCAGGGGTCTGTTCCTCTTCTGTCAAAATTCGGATTTGTGTACGCCCATTGCTTGGTGAAAATTTTACTTCTATTGCTCTGAAGCTTAAGATGAGAATGCTTTCCTATCTGATGCCTGGGCTTTGATGCTTGATTTCGTGATTGTGTGGTGATAAACTTTGATCCATGGTGCTCAAAGTTAACTTTTTTTCATTGATATATGAAAGAAACAAATAATTATGAATAGATCCAAATATTTGTTATTAACTCGAACCTGTTTCAGTTGAATCAGATGACATCTATGAGGACTGGTAGTGCTAAAAGGTCTTCACGGGAGCCTTTTTTCTCTGGATGCCAACCTAAATCAATGTGTTACAAACTTAAGGTGTAAAACTAAGTGAGATAATTTATTAGTTATGTTGGTTGTAAGCACACCTGGCAAAACTGACCCGAAACCCGAACCGATTGATCCAGATCCATACCCGAATCGACATCTGAAATGGGTTGAATCGATTTGGACCCGAACATCCGACGTAAACCGATCCATCACCGAACGAAACCCGAAATTGACCCACACCCGAAATGACCCACACCCGAAATGACCCGACCTGAAGTGACCCCGACCCGAAGTGAACCGAAAATGGACAACCCGACCCAAACCCGACCCGTTCTAAAATCGATCCGATTCCTACCCGCCTCAAATCGACCCGAGTATACCCGACCCGAATATAACGCGAACCGAGTATACCCGGCCCGAATATAGTCCGAAACCGTAATGTTGCTGAAGCATGGCTGAACTCAGTCTAGGACACATAAAGACTGAAATATACCAAAGGCAAACATCATAAAGACTGAAATATACCTAATAAGCACAACATAGATTTAATAATGATTTATGACCATTAATAAGCACAGCAAAGATTTATTACCATTGAAGGTTCCCAAACGTTATCAAAACGGGCTTTTAATTACAAACAAAGTGACTGGCATATGCATTTACTAGACCTCATCGTAAAATTTCTAGTATGGTAGAAATGTTTGTTGCTTTCCCTAAAATTTTTTGTGCATGTTGGAGCCCCTATGAAATTGCTCATGTCAGCCAATGTTTCAACAATCTGTTCAATTCATGTAAAGCTAGAACCTGATTCACTATTTCGTTAGCTAGCAGGTTTTCTAGAGTGAACACTTTACCAGCAGAGAAATATTCTGCTAAGTTAGAACCTGATTCGGGCCCGATTAAGTTGGAAAGATCAAGAACTGAAAGGCAAAGACATAGTAACATACTTGCCTCGGAAGCTGCACAAATTTTTGATAACAAAATTGCCGTCCAGAACCCGAATTCATGCCAACAATTCCCAGGTACAGAACCCGAATTCAAGCAAAAGTCATAATGGTGAGGAATCAGTCAAAACTCAAAAGTTGGTTCCTTTGGCTAATTCACTTCATAAAAACAATTTCTATAATCATCTCGCAATCCACACGATTGCGGTTATTATCAAGCCCATGCTTCCTCCTCACACAACACCGACCACAAAAGATCCTCAAACCACTCATTAGTTTCGCCTCAAATCCACCCAACTACCAAACTCGGTTTCCGAATTAGCACAAAGATAATTCAACATATCACAAGGATAATGAGCAACATATATATTCAAGCATCCATATACTCAGTTATTAACCCTAAACTAACAATATTCACTAAAACAGTTACAAATTGCTAATAGTTTAGGAAAGGGGCGAAGCCACCTCGATCCAAGCTTAGGAATTGCGAATTGGCCTGATTTGGAGCAGAAACCGAGCACCCAAGGACCCAAAACCTGCCTACCGTCTGCGGCTAGCCTCAACTGAACCAGAACGAAACCCTAACTTTCATTTTCTGTAAAATATAGCACGGTTGGGAAGGATTGAGGCAAGGAATTCAATGTATAGGGAGAGTAGGGTTCGAATCTCACCTTACTTGTGCGAAATCGGCCAAGTATCGGCCCTGCTCTGCCTCAAATTCGTCCAACAAAGTCGCCGAAATCCACTTGGGCACGCCGCAGATGGTCGCCAGCGTCTGGGTATGGGAGGCAGGTGGTTGGAACCGCCGCAGATGGCCGCCGGCGAGGAGAAGACGGAGGTTGGCGGTGCCTGGTGTGCGAGTGGGAGAGCCGAAGTGCGATTGGGGGGGGGTCGGGTAGAATGGCAGATGAACAGTAGGGGTGGGGGAAATTGGGTTTGACCGAAATTAAGGGGGGAAAATTGGGTTTGACTGAAATTAAGGGGGGGAAATTAGGGGGGGAAACTAAAATTTGGCCGTGGGTTTTTGGATGGGGGGATTATTTTGACTTGGGGTTGGGGGAAATTAAAATTTACCTTTGAAAATTGGTGGGATTTTGAAGTTGAGATAAAAAATAGGTAAAAATAATATAAAGGTGAAATTTTTTTAAAAAGTTTTAATTTAGTAAAAAGTTAGTAGGAAATAAGATTTTTAAAAAATATACACAACAATTTATATATTAAACAGTGGAAGTTTAGTGGGAATTTAGTGGAAAGTTTGCCACTACAATTAAAACAATGGAAAAACAGTGGGAAATATAATGTAGTGGGAAAACAGTGGTAAATTTGCTGCTGTAATTTTTCAGTGGGAAAGTACAGTGGGAAATTCAATGATTTTTGGTAATGTACACTTGGAGGAGTGTCAGCCCAATCTGCAATTGTAAATTTTGTCCAATTCAAAATTGGGTTGGACAGTTCTGCTATCCAAATATATCCGGATCCGAATTTGTTGATAAATTCAGACAACCCAGACCTGGTTGAGTAAACCTAGATCCGATCCGATTTTGAATCCGGACATATCCGAATGTCCGAATTTCAAATTCGGAGATACAAAAAGTGTCGACACCCGATTTTTTTCAGGTCAAACAAATCCGGGTATTCGGGTTGGACAGTTTTTTGCTGGTTGATCTGTTTAACCAATTTATTTAAACGGATTAAATAGGTGTTTTTTCGTGTCGAAAATTTCAACCTCAACCTAATCTGTTTAATTAAATGAGTTAATCGTGTCGAAAAATTTACAAATGAAATCCAAGAAAATTTAAGAAGAAAAATAAAATAGTTAATAGTTTTTAATTTTTAATTTGATAGATCCGTAATAAAATATAAGAGATATAATATTTGGTCAAAATAAGAATTACGAAAAGATAAGCATAATTAACAAATCATTAACTTAATAGGATCTAACAATATTATTTTACTATTTAATTTACTTAATGACTTAAATCAATTAGTTGATTTTATAGGGGGAAAAGACAAATAATGCGATTCATGTGATCTCATAATATAAATTTAATTATCTTTGTAACATGTTTACATTTTTATTATGCAGAATCATATTCAATGAATATATGTTTACATATGATCTCATAATAATGTGACTCATTTGAATTTTAGACAACTAAATTCCAATTCTCCAACATTCACAATCACATAAATCATAAATGTAATGATAATTAACACATACTCGTATATTACATCTGCTTTTGAGTTTTGGCTCATTAGAAACATGTAAATCAAGTTGCTAATCTCACAAAGACAAATCAATATTGATATATGATAACTTAACGAGCTATCAAAAGAACATTGAATTAATTATTAAAAATGTCGACTTGAACCAACCTGTTTCTGTTTACCAATTCAAATATGACAAACATGAAGTTATGAATCAAACCGGGGTCAAAATAAAAATTTTGTTATTTTCTTTCTCTTTTTGGTCATTTTTCAAGGTACGTATATTTTGGCGTGGAGCCTTGCAATTAAGACAATTGACTCATGAATCATGATTGGCGTTAGGTTGGTTCACTAGTTTTATTATAGCATTATCTCAATTAAGATACTTGGAACTTGACTTAACAACACATAAATCGTAATTGTTTAGATAATTGCACGTCGCATAACCACATTAACTACATAAGATACAGGGCTACAGATGGGTTGCACTTGTAACATACTAACTGTCATGGTAAATGTATAACTAAGCCCATAAAAACTGTCATACTTGAAACTTGACTTAACAGCCCGTAAATCGTAATCCTTTTGATAATTGCACTTCCTATTAATTTTACTAAACTTTAAAACTTATATACATATTTTGTGTGTGTGTGTGTATGTGTGTATATAATTATTTATATACACATATATACACATACATATGTCTACATCTATCTATCTATAATTTTATATATATATATATATATATATATATATATATATATATATATATATATATATATATATATATATATATGTATATAAACGATTAAACATTCACGTATGACTTAAAAGAAAAACATATAATAAATAACTTTGTCTAATTAAACGAATTTTATCTTTCAAATATAATTTAAGATTAGAAATGAGCACATTCAAAATATACACTGAGCCGAAATTAACCCGACTTAATTTACGCTTAACCCGATTTACACTCGACCCGACATTCACCCGAATATTGAATCGAATCCCACCCGATTCAAATTGGACTCGACCCATACCCGATCCGAACCAAGCTACCGTATATAACCCGAAATACATCCGACCCAAACTCCATCCGAACCGAACCCGACCCCGAACCTGAACCCGACCCGAAACCGACCCGAAACCCGAACTTCACCCGAACCCGACCCGGACATGAATGACCCGAGAGTGACCCGTACTGAACTATGACCCGACCCGTACCCGACCCAAATGACCTGTTTGCCAGATCTAGTTGTAAGATAGATACAAGAAGTATTTTAAAGTCCTAATACGGATCTTGATTCAGAAAATGATTATTATATATGACAAATTAATCCTATTTTCACACTTACACTATCTCAATAACCATTCATCTTTCCCATGGGTCCAAATATTGCCAACTAAAATCTCTTCCCAGGCATCCAAAAAGTTTTCCTGGACTCTTTGTCCATGGACATACGACACCACCACCACCTCCTAATGTAGGCTTCGCTTTGGTGAGTTCTTTCATTCTTCGACATATAATCTCAAATCAGGTGTCAATCCACCCGTTTTAACTAGAAAGCTCAATAGACCAATCCCTAGTTTTTCATATCCAATGCACATTTTCCATCATCTTATGATCTATTCTTCATGTATTTTCTTATGCGAAATTGCTACCTTCTCAAAAAGATTCAATTTTTTTTCTTAATTTTGATTTTTCTCCGGTTTGGATTCAGACCGATTTTTCCTCTTCTCAACCTATTCATATATAATGATGGAAAGTAGGTTTTTTTTTTTTTTTTTTTTGGGGGGGGGGGATTTCTTCAAATTTGGAAAGTTTCATATGCTCATCATAATTGTAGGATGAAGCCACTAAACAAAAATTAAAATTTGGTAAGAATATAACTTTTAATAACATCAACCTATAAATTACCTGCGGAATCAACATTAATTTTCTAACATTTATAACTTAGGACAACATATATCGTTTTATTGGCATGTTGTTTCACATGTATCAATGTATTTCTCAACAACCTTCTCTGTAGTTGTACACGAAACAAACATAGAAAGGTAGCTAAAACCAAAGGATTAAAAGTTTCACCCTGGCAAAAAGTTTGGGATATGAAAAATATAGTAAAGGCATAGAGATTGTCTGGGTTTCCCTTGCCATTAAACTAATGCAACCAGAAATGACACAACCAATTTGACAAAAGTCACGAGTTTTATCTTTCCAAACTTCTAGATGTGAAATATGTAGTTTAGATCCAAGACATTTAATTGTACAATCAGCTGCACACATGAAGGAATTTTTAAAAGGAGTGCAAAGAACAAGACACTTAGCAAAGCAACCTGGACTAAACTTCATAGCCTCTGTGCTATTAACTAGGGTGTTGCTAATCGCAAGTAACACAAGACCTGTTAGAATAGAATCTATCATATTGTATCAATTCTTATTGATATTATTTTGCACACTCCTTTTCTATTCCTAGTTGATTTGCAAAATTAGTTGTTGGCCAAGATAGGGATAGCTGGCCATGTTGTATAAAAGGCAAAGACATGTATCAAACATAAACATAGGAGAAAAGAGGTGAATAAAACATCCTTTGTCAAATATCAATTTATTTACTTTTTAACATGGTGTCAGAGCCTTGAGGCTCACCACAAAAATCCCAAAACCTTAGTTTAAAACAATCATGGCAGGCAAAAAATTTATTATCGAAAATCACTCCCCTCACATCTTGCAGCCTTCCGAGGGACCTGGAGTATTAATTACTGCAGTGATTTTTGACCGAAAGAACTATGATTTATGGAAAAAAATGGTTAGAACCGCTCTTAAAGCCATGAACAAATTACGGTTTGTTGAGGGAACTCTAAAGAAACCAACTTTGAACGAAGGAGATGACCCACTGGAATTGCAAGCATGGGAGATGGCTAACTCCATGATCTATTCCTGGATACTAAATGTCATCAACCCTAAGCTAAGGACGAGTATAACCTATGTTGAGACCACAGAACTTATGTGGAAGAACCTTAAAAAGCAATATGCAGTTTCCAACGCCCCAAAAGTACATCAACTTAAGACCAAACTAGCCAAGTACAAGCAAGGAGGGCTAGAGGTTGTAGAGTTTTATTCCAAACTTATGGGATTATGGAGTGGCTTGGAGAATCAATTGAGGTTCCCACTATGTTCATGCGGTAAGTGTGAGTGTGGTATAGGCAAAAAATTGATAAAGATGGTGGATGAGGAGAAGCTCATCAATTTTTGATGGGTTTGAATGACGAGGTTGATAATTCATATTTTATATATAATTTTCTCATTCATTTTACCTACTTTTAAGTCTTTGAAATGTATGTTTAATGATAAATAATGCATAATTTGCATAATTTTCAGGTGAAAGATAAATGTGAAAGATGATAAAAGAATTCAACCCAGCAAAAAGAGAACAAAATCCATCCAGCCCGAACTAGGCTTGTTCTTGTTAGTATGTCGCAGCCCAAGTCGGTCCAACCGGAGCTTCAGCCCAAGCTGCTAACTCTACCCCCCTTCTCTTCTCCCTTCAAGCCATGGTTGGACGTTGCCTGTGGCCCAAACCATAGTCCATCTGCCTTGCTCTCTCGCTCACTCCTTCTTCTCCCACAGCCCGTGTGGGCCTTGTGAACCGCAGCCCAGCTCTGCCACCCAGAACCCAGTCTCTCTCTCTTCTCCTTTTCTTCCTCCGCCTGGGCTTGGCCCAGCGCCTCTCTTCTCTCCCTTTCACACTTCTTCTTCTTTTCTTTTCCCTCACATCTCGGTTGGGCTTGTCTCTCAGCCCAGTAGCCAACTCACATCAGTCCACTACTTTTCTTATTTCCCACATGGTCAATTGTTAACCTAATCAAAGTTAATTAAACTTGATTAATTTTAGCTTAAGACTAGCCCTTTTTCATGCAATGTAACAGCCAAATTAATTGAAAATTAATTATTTTTATTAATTTTTGGCACCAAGAGAGGGGGAATTTTCACTATAAAAAGGGGTCATGGGTTGAATTCATTGGACATTCATACATTCATCCATTCATCCAAGCATTCTACCTTCTATCTTCTATTTTTCTTTAGAGAGTTGAAAGTATTTTGTAAGACAAAATCATTTGGGTTGAGGGGTTTGGAAGAAAATAAACTTTATTACCTATTTTTCTCTTCTCTTCTCGTCTCATTTGTGAGTCAAATTTGAGAGTGTTTACTTCATTAGTTTGTAATTCAGTACAAAAGTTTGGACATAGGTAGTGAAATATACTAATTATCATGGTGTTTTCACAAACTATGGTTGGCTAAACTACTCATTTCTAGGATTAGGATGGATTCTTGATAATAATATTATTTTTGCTAATTTCTTTTGAGGTAATTTTTGTCTCTTTGATTGCATAATTTTGAGTGTAAATTTGATCTTAACCTACTTATGCATTCTAATACTATTGTTTAATCATGTTGGTTACAATAGTTTAATTTGCTCTCTCAAATGAATATTAGACCTTGTAGACTAATATGACATTATGCAAATATACTTAAAATTATAATTGTTAAAATTGAATTAATTATGATAGAAATTAAATGAGTTATATCTAAAAAAAATAATTCACGCTAAACCACTAGATAAATAATTTTATTTGAGAATTATAATTCATCTTTTCAATGCATGACTTAATGCTTGTAGCTTAAGTTGCACAAGAGACAAATCAAATCCCCATTTGAATTAGTAATTCAATATTTGCATCAAAGGTGAAATCCAAAATCCTCTCATCTGAATTCTTTCTACTTGACACTTTTACTCTTCTTTTTGCTTCTTTAATTATATCGATAATTACACTCCTCATTCAACTTATTCTTTATAGTTAGAAGAGTTGAAATTAAAAATCAATATTGTTCCTTGTGGGATCGACATCCCTATACTCGCTTGTCTACAATTAACCTTGTGCACGTGCAAGTAACAAGGGTTTTAAAACAAAATATAAAATCTACATCAGAGATTTATTGTAATATTAGGGGCCAAATACTTGCTATTGAACCTATACCCTCCCTTGATAAAATCTTTAACATGGTGCATCAAGAAGAAAATCATAAACATCTTATGATAGATAGAGATGATCGGGTCAAGGGAGCCTCTGTGTTTGCTATGTCTAGAAAAAACACAAACAGTGACAAGCCAACTTGCAAACATTGTGGTAAGTTTTGTCATGACGATGCAAATTGTTTTGAGGTGATTGGCCATCCACCGGGATGGAGCTCTCGAGGACGTGGAAGAGGAGGTCGAGGAGCCGGGGGGCCATGGTGGTCACATAGGCGGCGGCTGAGGAGGAGGGGCTGGTCGTGAGGCACGGTGCAGTAACCATGACTGTTGCCCAGATTGCACCCGAGAGCCACCCAGCAGCATCAAAGAGCATTGCAGCCGTGATCCCAGGCCTGACAAGCGAGCAAACCCAGTGTCTCTTGGCTCTTCTTGACACATCAAAGAATGGGGGTGAGAAGTTTTCAGGTAACCCTAATTGGATGCTCGATAGCGGGGCATCTATACATATGGCAGGTGATGAAAAATTGTTGGCAAAACCTGAAAACATAAGACCGGTTCTTATTGACCTTTACAATGGCACTCAAACTGTATCTACCAAGCAAGGAACTATGGCCTTGGGAGAAAAATTTAACCTACGCAAAGTGCTATTTGTACCCAATTTAAATTGTAATCTTGTTTCTGCTGCAAGATTACCAAGGAATTAAATTGTAGTGTGACATTCTTTGATGATTCTTATATTTTGCAGGACCGTACTTCGAGGATGCCGATTGATATGGGTAGGCAAATAGATGGGGTCTACTTCTTTGGCGAGGCACCATTGAAGATTTAAAGTAATGTAGTTAGGACAAGTGAGCTTTGGCACAAAAGAATAGGGCATCCATCCAATGAAGTCATGTCCTTTTTTGCTAAAGAATTAGGTTTTTCAGATTATGTTAGAAGTAAGAATAATATGTATGATGTTTGTTACCGTGAAAAACAAACTAGAATACAATTCCATGCTAGTGATAATAAAGCCAAAGATTTATTTAAAATTGTTCATTGTGATATACGGGGGCCTTATCGAGTACCTTCATCATGTGGAGCTCATTATTTTTTAACGTTAATTATTGATGCTAGTAGGGGAGTTTATTTGCATTTAATGAAGGAAAAGAGTGAGGTTGGAGCTCTACTTAAGGGGTTTGTTTCTATGGCTCAAACCCAATTCGGTAAGCAACTCAAAGTAGTGAGAATAAACAATGGACGTGAGTTTAAATCTAGGCCCGTGAAGATTTTCTATTGTAAAAAGGGAATTATACACCAAACAAGTTATGTGGATACTCCTCAACAAAATGGAATAGTAGAACGCAAGCATCGACATATTCTTAATGTGGCTAAGGCTCTTCGGTTTCAACCCAATCCACCTTTGACCTTTTGGGGTGAATGTGTGTTAACAGCGGCTCATTTAATCAACAGAACACCAACCAAGCTCTTGAACGGAACGGCCCCATATGAAGCACTCTTCAATCAAAAACCCTCATATGACCATCTAAAAGTCAGAAGTGCATTTTTGTGGGATATCCCCTGGGAAGAAAGCATGAAAATTATTTGATTTGGATACCAATGAATATTTTGAGAGCTAGGATGTTGTATTTCACGAAGGTATATTTCCTTTCCAAGATGCGCAACCGTGGGCCATCAATAACGAAGAAGAGAATTCCCATAAGCTTTAGTTTACTGACTCTAGTGCTCTGCCTGTCCATCTTGAGGATAGCTTGGCCCAGTACACTGGCTCTCTCGCTAAGCCTGAAGCATGAGAGGAAGACCTCTATGGGCCTGAGACCACTGAGCCCAATTCAGGTGACGTGGATGTCTATGCTGAGCTTAGACTCGAAAATATAGCTGCTGATTTGGGCCAAGAGCCCACTGCCGCAGTCTCTCCACCACCAACGGCACAAACTAACCAGCCAGCTACAATTGAAATTGGGCCTAGCCGAGCCCAACGCGTGTGCAGGCCTCCAGCCCGCTTCAAGAATTTTTTGTGCTACAATGCTCGATCTATAGACCCCATCTCTACTGCTGCACTGCGCCAAAAGGACTCCTCAGGTATGCGACATCCATTAAAAAATCATGTCACAGTTACAAAATTTTCTCCTTCTCACCAACAATTTTTAGCTGCTATTACTAAAGTTGTGGAACCTAGATTTTATCATGAAGTAGGATAGGATGCAAAGTGAAGAAATGCCATGGCCAAAGAAATCAGTGCCATAGAGAAGAATGGGACATGGATCATTGAAACTCTCTCATCAGGCAAAAAGCCCATCAGTTACAAGTGGGTTTATCGAGGTAAATACAACTCCGATAGTACAGTTGAGCGATATAAGGCTTGTTTGGTGATTCGAGATGATCACCAAGTTGAAGGCTTTGACTTTAATGAAACTTTTGCACCAGTATCTAAGATGACAAGCGTCCGGTGCTTTCTAGCAGTGGCAGTTACAAAAGGCTGGAAATTACATCCACTGGATGTTAATAATGCATTCCTGCATGGGGATCTGGAAGAAGAAGTTTATATAAAATTGCCTCCAGGATTCAAGTGCAAAGGTGAAAACAAGGTGTGTCACCTTAAGAAATCTCTTTATGGCGTTCGTCAAGCTCCCAGGCAATAGTTTGCAAAGTTCTCCTCAAAACTCTGTATGGCTTTATGCGCTCCTATGTAGACTACTCCTTATTTACTTATTGCAAAGGTGACATCTTTATGGCTCTCTTAGTCTATGTTGATGACAATGTGCTCACTGGCAATGACACTGAAGCATGCAAACAATTCAAAGTTTATCTCAACACATGTTTTAGTATTAAAGACTTGGGGCTATTAAAGTACTTCTTAGGTGTTGAAGTTGCTCGTGGACCATAAGGCCTATTCCCATACCAACGGAAATATGCTTTGAAAATTATCGATGAGTGTGGTCTCCTTGGAGCCAAACCAGTTGAGTTTTCCATGGAAGAAAATCACAAACTTGCTTTAGCATCTGGACATCTCCTGGAAGATCCTAGCAGTATCCCAGACTCATTGGGAGATTAATATATCTCACTATTACAAGGCCTGATCTTACTTATGCGGTTCACATACTATCTCGATTCATACAAGCCGCTAGATTGGAGCATATGGATGCTGCGAGACGTGTACTGCTGGGCAGGAAATTTTATTGAAAGTCGATAGTGATCTACAGCTAGTAGGATATTGTGATTCAAATTGGGGAACATGTCCTGTATCTCACAAATCACTCACAGGCTATTTTGTTATGCTCGGCGGATCACTGATTTCTTGGAAAAGCAAGAAACAGATCACAGTAGCTCAATCCTCAACTGAAGCAGAATATCAATCCATGTCTTTTGCCACAAGTGAGTTGATATGGATCAGATCCTTCCTAGCATCCTTAGGTATTTTTCTATCTTATATGCAGCTTTTGTGTGACAGGCAAACTGCATTGCATATAGCACGCAATCCAGTGTTCCATGAAAGAACAAAATATATTGAAATCGAATGTTATTTTATCCGTGAAAAGCTGGAAGCAGGAATACTGACGCTCTCACATGTGACATCAAGAATCAACCCGCAGATATCTGCACAAAGCCATTGGACAAAGCGCAGTTTCAATTTCTGAAAGACAAGTTGGGAATTGTTAACTTACATGCTCCAACTTGAGGGGAGGTTTTAGAATAGAATCTTTCATATGTTGTATCAAATCTTTTTGATATTATTTTGCACACTCCTTTCCTATTCCTAGTTGAATTGCAAAATTACTTGTTGGCCAAGATAGGGATAGCCGGCCATGTTGTATAAAAGGCAAAGACATGTATCAAACATAAACACAAGAGAAAAGAGGCAAATAAAACATCTTTTATCAAATATCAATCTCTTTACTTTTTAACAAGACCAATGGTTACACTTTATCTTGCTTTCTCCATAGTATCCTTCTTATCCTATCCCCCATTTACTTGTAAATGCAGATTATGATGGCTGTATACTGCACGAGATCAAGCCTATATTGAATTTACTGGAGTGCTCGTAGTTACTCCATTTGTGCTAGATTTGATAACTAAAGATCATTCTTGCTAGTTACTATTTCTGAAGGCTTGCATGGAAGGAATGATAAGATTTGGTGAAGTAAGAAAGGACTTCTTATATATCCATAATCAGAAAGTTTTGGTAATATTTTTGGCTTTTGATCATAATGAGAGAAATTCAGTATTCATTGCATATTATGTTGTAAATGAGAGAAATTAATGTTCGATCTATTTATATTTATGCTATTGTTGATCAAATGCTAGTTTTTTCTAGTTAGGAAAAGATCATCATAGGGTGTGTACGAGAGCAGCTAAAAAGTGAAGGATAAATAAAAATGAATGTGCCTCTGTTTTAATTTTAGGACAATTGAATAATTTTTTTCAACCAATTTGACTACTGTTGCAGATTTTAATTTGAAAGGAATTATTTCATTTGAATAACATTTATCTCCACTATGGCAATTGATGTTGTAGGGATATATATTAACTGAATTGTCAGAGTAGAGATAAAATTCATAACTAATTGAATATATTTTGAACTCAAAATTCAAATTTGAGCTACTTTTTAATATTTTCTACCGGATAGTCAAGTTTTGATCTGAATTGTTGAAGTTAGATTTTCCTCCTAGATTTCGAATGAACTCATAAGGGAGAGAGTGATAAGTGTTTTATTATAACTCTATTTATTATACAATGGTATTATTATTCTTTAACACAACTAATGGGTGCATAGATATCGACTATTGAATGAAAACCTACAGTAGTTATCATTAAATGTACCTACCCCCCCTTATCAATTATTATTGGGTACTGCCCACCCGTCTGATTTATGTACATAAGTGTGGATACCTATTCATTAGGCACACATGCCATTCCTAAAAATGAAGACTAATAGTGCATAATATGTTGAGGCCAGAGATAGTGTAGGGGAAGTTTAGAGGAAATGTTTGCAGGTTTTATGGGTTATAAATGTATGGGGCCAATGCGCCTAACGTGCCGAATCTGGATCTAAAAAATGGACTCATATTTAGACCCTTTTAAGATTCATGAGATTCAAAAAAGACAAGTCTAGATCCATCCAAACGGGATAAATTTGATGGATCTGAGTTGGATCCGACATCTGTTGCCACATCTAATTAGGTGTCTAGATGGATATGAGTTGGATCCGTAAGGAATGGGGCTACACAGTTGGTTGTATTCAAATTTGTGCACCCAAGTCCTTCGGCATTGCAATATCTTATGTAATATGTATTGTCACTTGTCAGCCATCAGTAAAAATATTTGACGAAATCCTTTGATTTCAAGTGGATTGGCTTCTTTCTTCTTTAGTAAAAGTACATTTAGATCTCTTTAAAAATGTGCTGGTGGTCGTAGAACATAAAATCGTTAGAATACAAAATCATGAAAATATAAAATCATTTTTAGACATACAACCATTAATTTAAACTTTTATTTGATATGGTTCTTAAATATGATATCAAACCGTTTCTGAGTGAGATGTCCCAAAGTTGAATCTCAGCAACCCTCATATTGATTTATTGGGCAAGGTTAGAAACGGTCTTTGTAACATGCACACTTCAAGCGTAAATACATTTGCGTGAAAGGGTGTGGCAGAATATTTAATCATTCTTCGACCTTCAACCTTTGGTTTAAGTTTCGGGTTAAGACGATTATTGAGCAAGCTAAAGTATAAAACCTGATTGGAATATTTAAGACCCCACCAATGGGAGACTGACACATGGCAAAGACCAAGTTAGCAAAAGTGAAAGGTTAACCTTTGCGTAGAACGAGGGAAGCAAGATGGGTATAATGGTTATTTTGCTATCATATTGGATAATTGCCATTTTACCCTTGGGTGCTAACCCCCAATACTATAAATATTTCATGACATGACACATTGACCTCACATATCCAAAAACAATAAAATTCCCTTTACCCTTTCTCTCCACTCTTTACTTCATATTTTCTTAAGACTGACTTAGGTGTATGAAGGGCCTTCCTCGAGAAAAACACCAAGGGTCTACCTTCGTTCAGGCCGTTGAGAAGAAAACATGTTAGCTCATCCAGTTAAGCGGCACATTAACCGAAAGTAAGTTTGAGCTTCGCTCCCACTCATTGAAGTCGCATCTGAAACAGATTGGCGTCGTCTGTGGTAAAGCGCCAGCAAAATGATTGATACTTGATCCAAAACATCAAAACAAGGAGAAAGCGGTAGACGTAAACTAGATGAGAATCCACCAAGGGAGCATAACAATTTCTTGTAGTTGAGTTAAGGTGAGAACTCAGTGGATCACCCTCCTGCTCCATAATTCATCATCCCAAAACAACTGGGAGAGGCACTCAAGCAGACGCAGCAAGTGGTGATCCCTAGGGTGTGTAAAAAGATGAAGGCCCCAGCGCGCGAGCTAGAGCCCATACAAGGATTTGAGTATGAGCCAACTCTTGAATATACTCCCTTATACCAACAAAAGCAGAATCACCACCCTCAAGGGGAGCCAAGCAGCTAACAGGCCAGAGACGCTAGAAGGATCATTGAATCCAAGCAAGCTATTCGAAAAGCTCATAACATTATTACTCCCTCTCAATTAGTCCTAAATCCTTATGCATCTAAGAGCAAAGGCACTAGGTGGTATGAGGAGCAAGAAGAGTCCTCATGTCCCCACCACTCTAAGCGATGAAGCTTAGGAGAGAGAGCTCCCTCACTAGCTAGGTCCATCAGAAGAACCAAGATAGGAACTCGGGCACCCTACAGCACTTGTCCACTCTCTGAACGGTTGGGGCCAGGGGGGAAGAAGTAGGGGGCATCATCCAAGCAATATGACTCTTTCTCGCTCATGAAAGTTGGCCACCTTCAGCCAATCCCCACTATGAATTAGCGGCTCCTCAGAAAGAGAGACTTTACCTTCCTTTCAGGCTCCCTTTAGTGGAGACATTATAGAGGCATGTCGCCTTAAGAAAGTGAAGATGTCGACCATCGGCCTCTTCGATCGACTACTGATCCAAATGATCATCTAGATGTCTACAAGGCGCATCTGTACATATAGAATGTTTATGATGCTACTTGCTACTGTTACTTTCCTGCCACATTGAAGGAAATTACAGAAAAGTGGTTCAATGGTCTTACCAATGAAAGCATTACTTCCTTCCTCCAACTCGCCGAGCTGTTCAGCACCCGCTTCACAGCAAGCAAGAGAGAAACGAGAACCAACATTTATCTTGCCAAAGTTCGACAAGCCCAGAGGGAGGATGTGAAAGAATATGTGAAGAGATTCAATCGTGAAGTTGTTCTGATCCTGGATTTGTAGGATGAGGTGGGCTACACCACCTTCATCAGTGGATGGCTCCCGGAATGGTTAAATTACCCCTTGCTGAAATTAAAGAATCTAAATTGGCAAAAGCATTGCGAAGACCCTAGAATTTCATATAAGCCACCGAGATATATCCTTTAGATGATTTCCTTGGACACGACATCTAGAAGAGGGTATGAGAAGAGAAGGGTGCCCCTCAATCGGACAAACTCTGACGAAAGAGGAGGAGACATTTAGACAATCACACCAATGAAAGGGACATTCTAATGGAGATCAAGGACAACCCCAATGCTATAGAGACTAAAGATAATTAGGATCATGAAGATTATGGCCCCGCCACCTCCGAATGTCGCAAGCTGAAAAAGGCTTTAAATAAGTTAGCCAATTAGGGACAACTTAACCACTTTCTATGCCAACAAGAGAGAGATGAGCATGATCATCGCAACCTTGAAGAAAGGAAAGTCAATTATGATTGAGACATAAAGGTCATCACAACTATAGCTAGAGGGATGGACAAAAAGGAGTTGAATACAAGGTCTCAAAAGGCCCAAATTCACGAGCTTAGCCAAATCATACTCACCAAGGAGCCGAACCTGGTGATAGGGCCTACCATGATGTTAAGACAAGCAGCATGTGTCTTTCATAAGCCCTTCGTAATGATCCTATGGTATACAACTTAAAATTTCAACAATAATGGTTCGCCAAATTTTGGTGGATACTTGCAACTCAGTAGATATTATCTCCCTCACCTGCCTCCAGAAATTACAATATGAGGTGGAGGACTTGGAAACATTATGGGCACCGATCATAGGGTTTAGTGGACAAGTAACACACTCATATTGGGGCGACCAACTCTTCGTGCTATCAGGGTAATAGTAGTGTTGAGCCAACTCTTATGCAATTCAAGTTGGATGATGGTAGGTAGGAAGGCTATATGGGGACCAAGAAATGGCAAGAGAATGCTGCTATGTGAGCTTGAAATCACTAAATGAAGAGAAAAAAACTCACCAAGCGAAACCCTTTTGGCCAAAGAAGCAAGGGAAGAAAGTCGCATCAAAGGAACTAGTGGTGTTTTCGACTATGGACAAAGAACATGAAAGAACCCATGGTGAGGAACGACAGATACCTTCGAGAAGGGATTGCTAAAATCAGGAAGTCTCACTTGTACAATTCCAAAGTCAAAGAACAACTCTTAAAGGAGGTGATCTAGTCTTAAGGAAGATGGAAGCTACTAGAAAGGGGGTAGTATAAGGAAAAATCATTCCTAATTGAGAAGGTCTATACATAATCATTAAAGAAGTTCATCGAGTGACATTTAGACTTGTGACACTTAAAAAAGTATACCTAAGAATCGGCACTTCGACAACCTTAGGATGTATTATATGTGACATAGACCAAGGAGAGTTTAGTATAAGTGCAAGAAAGGCATGTTTCAATCTCATATCTCGCCTATTTGTTCGGCTGATCGCTGATCTTGTTAGTTATGAATTTTAGTCCATGTTAATTCCTTTATATCCTTCTTGATTATTTGTCATCAAGTTTTGGGCAAGAGAGATAAAAACTACTAAAAGGTTAAATTCAATCATGTAAAATTTTAGCAAAACAGAGCAAGTGAAAGCCCTAAAATGGGGGAAGTCACAAAACTTAACAACAAACCTGACTAATGCTCGGGGCATGTTGATGTAAAGATCAACACATTTGGTTGGTGTCAAAACTTATCTCATGAATGTCACGATAGTCGACGAGAACGATAGGGTATTAGTCTTGTGACTAAAGTCATCTTACCCCCTTAAGAAAGGGATCTAACAGAGTGTGATAATTTGTTTAAACGATACGCTGATTCAAGGATTAGCTAGTCGAGCTGGTGTCCAGAACTATCCCCCAAATATCGTGATAGACGATAGGAACTATAGGGCATCAATTTTGCAACCAAACTTGTCCTACCCCTTTTAAAAAAGGGTCTAATTAAACATGATAATTCAGTTAAATGATATGCTAATACAAGGATTAGCTAATCCGGTTAGTGCCCGAAACCATCCCACAAATGTTGTGATGGGTGACAAAAACAATAGGGCATTGGTTAACCGGTTTTTTGGTTTAAAAAAATTCCGAACCATAATCAAACCAAAAATTTTGGTTAACAGTTTTTCGGTTAACCGAAATTTTTGATTCATCCAAAACTCGAACTGAAAAAGTCAGCTAACCAGCTTTTCGGTTCGATTTGTTCGGTTCGGTTACTAGTTACCCGTTTATAAATAATAAAAAATGTATACTTTCTTACCTAAATTTTTATTTTTTAATGTTTAAATTCTTTTTATAAAAATTAAACTTTGATTATCATTTATAAATAATAAAAAAGTGCACTTTCTTACCTAATTTTTAAATTTTTTATGTATAATTTTTTAAAAAATAAAATTATTTTCGATTTTGTTAACCATCGGTTAACTGAATTTTCAAATTACCTGAACCGTAACCGAACTGAAAACTGAAAAAAAAATTTGGTTCGATTAATCAAGTTGATTTTTTTAAAAAATTTGTTCAGTTAATCGGTTTTTCAATTTGGTTTTTTTGATTTTTTGGTTCAGTTTTTGGTTTCAAATTTTTTTGCACACCCCAAGTTGTGATGACTTGTTCAATTCGGCTAATGACAATGCGGAGTCGGAGAGTTTTCAATTCGGCCTTAATGACCTCTGTAATTCGGTCATGGCAGCACCTAGCTAGTTAAAGGGTCATCAAATCGACCATAGATCTCTCCAGTTCGACGACAAGGAAGCCGAATCAAAGAGTCTCTGATTTGGTCTCAAAGTCCTCTCCAATTCAGCTATGATAACGCCGAGTCAAAGAGTCTTCAATTCTGTCTCAACAACCTCTCCAATTCATCCATGATAATGCCGAATTGGTCTCTTCGATCCAGCCACGACGACCTTTCCAATATGGCCATAACAATGCCCAGTTGGAGAGATCACCTTCTCTGAGTCAGCGGTGATGGCGTTGTATTGAAGAGTTAAACTTCATCCAATGGCTAGCATTGGATATGGCTCCATTGAAATGAAGGTGGTCCACTTGGAGTTGAACCGGCGAAATTGACAGAGGGAGGCTCTCCCCTCAATTCGGTCCAACCGAATTAGAGGAAGAGTTATTTCCCATCAATTCGGCCTAGTCAAATTGTGTAATGCCCCGACCCCTCTTGATCACAGGTCTTACCAACAACGGTTTCAAGGATTATCGACTGGCCCCACAAACCACCACAAGTCTTTTCCGCGTACTTCGTCCTCGCTCACACGCTGCCTGAGATACTTCCCAGGAGGTCACCCATCCCACGATTGCTCCTCAATAAGCACGTTTAACTGTGGAGTGCCCTGACGCCTCTCGATCACAGGTCTTACCAATAATGGATTCAAAGATCGTTGACTGGCTCCACAAACCACCACAAGCCTTTTCGACGTGCTTCGTCCTCGCTCACACGCTGCCTGAGAAACTTCCCAGGAGGTCACCCATTCAAGATTGCTCCCCAACAAGTACCCTTAACTGTGGAGTTCTTAACAGTGGCGTTTCCGAAAAGAAAAGTGCATCTTTGGTGGTATAAGTAGTTAGTTCGATCATTTTAAGTAATACTCGAGGTGTTACAATCACCCCCATTTGAAGCGCACAACGTCCTCGTTGTGGCTCACTAACCGATCGGCTTACGAGTTCTCTTGACCGGCGATCTACACCCGGTATCTTTGCCCCACTAGGTAACTGCCCATGGGCTCTCCATCCACTAGCGCAGCTCACGATCGCGGGTCAGCTCTGATACCATCTGTAATACCCCGACCCTTTTTGGTCACGAGTCTTACCAATAACGGCTTCAAGGAACATCTACAGGCCCCACAAACCACCACAAACCTTTTCGGCATACTTCGTCCTCGCTCACATGCTGCCTGATACACTTCCCAGGAGGTCACCCATCCCAAGATTGCTCCCCAGTAAGCACGCTTAACTGTGGAGTGCCTCGACCCCTCTCAGTCGCGGGTCTTACCTATAACGGCTTCAAGGATCGTTGACTGACCCTACAAACTACCATAAGCCTTTTCGGTGTACTTCGTCCTCGCTCACATGCTACCTGAAAAACTTCCTAGGAGGTCACCCATCCCAAGATTACTCCCCAGTAGGCGCACTTAATTGTGAAGTTCTTAAGAGTGGACTTTCCAAAAAGAAAGGTGCACCTTTGGTGTTATAAGTAATCACTTCGATCCTTTTAAACCACACGCGAGGTGTTAGATATTGAGTCAGGGAATCCTCTCCCTCAATTTAGTCCAGAATCCTCTCCCCTTAATTTAGTCCAGCTAAATCGAAAGAGAAAGATCTCTTCCCTCAGTTCGGTCTGGCCGAATTGAGAGAGGAGAGACCTTCCCCTTAATTCAGCCCGACCGAATTGGAGAAGGAGTCGATTTGGCCTAGCTGAACTAAAGGAGGAAGATTCCTTCCTCAATTCGGTCCAGCCGAATTAGAGGGGAGTACCTCCCCCATCCATTAGACCTAGCCAAGCTCAAGGGGAAAGACTCTCATATTAATCTGGTCCATCCAAAAGGGCAGGGACTCTACCCTTTATTCGGCCTAGTCGAAGAGGGAGAGGAGAGATTTTCCCCTCTCCTTTGTTGATGAAATGGGAAGAGATCTCCACTTATGAGTCCAATCAAATCAAAAAGGCATGGCAAAAATCCGAATGAAGTAAAGAAACCTCGACAAAAATCCATGAATTGGGTCAAATAAAGGTGTCCCTCAGTAAAAATAAATAACAAGTAAAGGGTCAAAGCATGAAAGGCAATCAAATTATGAAAGCAAATTATGATACCCAAAAAGCATAAACGTACTCAAGTCGATAAATAAAAAGGTTCATTGCTATGAACGTGTCAAGTATACAGAGACAACAATATTACAACCCAGAGCTACCTCAAAGGAGGCAAGAGTGTCTGCTTGAAAAAGAAACATGAATAAAGATACAAACAAGTGCTAAGGCCACAACATCAAGGCCAGGTAGTTGAGTCCAGCTTCTTTTCAACAGGAGCAAGTCCTTTCGTCTCTTCCGGAAAAAGTCATTTCTGCCCGGTGGGCGAGGGACTTAATCTCTACACACAGTACACCCCTCGTCTTTTCCCTAGGGAGGAACTACCTTCATTTAGGAGAAACGATTGATTCTTCCCTCATGGGGTTCTCACCCTTCTCCTTCAGAAGTGTTCTCACCTTCTCCTTGGGCAAGGATTTGCTCTTCTCATTTGAAGGGATGCCATGAGGGAAGGGGAGCTGAAAAGTCAATGAACTTGAGCTCTCTTTATCTTATTGATCATTAAGGGCGTAAAGGGTAGCCTTCTGGTTGCGGCAAAGGATTAGTTTATCACTATTAGCATCTAGCCAAATTTTGAACTTCCGTAACGAAACTCTTCCAAGGCCTCCACCGAACCTTGAGCCACCAGAGTTAGAACAATTCTAAAGCAAATTGCCTCTTGCAAAATGGAAGTATAGAAGAAGAACCGAATGATCTCATGGACTTCGACATCATACGGATAGCATTCCCCTCTAATCTTTGCAAAGCAATGGCGCAATGATGGCCAATATGGTGGAAAAGGTCTATGCAGAGAGGCAAAGGGGTCCCTATGAAACTTCTGAGTCAAACCATGGCAAGATGAACCCTGGCATCCTCTTTGCTCCCCAGGAAAGAGAAATTCGTGCTTCAACATTTCAAACATGCAGATGTAGCACAACTCGAGAGAACAAAGTGGTCTTATTCATACTCTGATGCAAAAGTGGATCGACTTAATCGATATCTCACCTAAGTGCCTCGAAAGACATCCCAATAAAATGTGAGGGCTAAGTGATTGGACTATTCAGGACCCAACCAAGGGAAGACCGACACATGGCAAAGATCAAGTTCGCAGAAGTCAAAGGTTGACCTCAAGGAAGAAAGAGGAAAGTAGGATGGGTATCAATATCATGGTCATTTTGCTCAGTGATTTGTTAAGTTGAAATTATTTTTTGCCTAACTAGTTTGTGCCCATGCTTCTACACGAGTGTTTATTTCTAAAAAGCAATCAATGAAGAAGGATAATTTGATAACAGAGAAGTTTGAATTTTTTTTAACAAAAAAAAATAGTTATAAAAAAAGGTAAAAATTTTCACTTAAATGATTAATTAAATGGACAATCTGTATTCAGAAATCTATACATTGTTTGGACTTTATTTTTCAATCTTAATTAACTATAAATCTTATAATCAATAATTTAAACCTTGAACCATATATTTTTTTTCCCTTTCTGTCTGTATCAATTTTTTTTTTAAAAAAAACCTTTTTGTTAAAACTATATCAAACTGATCATCTTCTTTTTTTTCTTAATGAAATAATTGAGTTGATAACCTCTTTTTTATAGAATTTGAGTTGAGAACTATAAGAAAAAAAATTACATATTGATTTTAGAAACACAAAATCAAAATATAAGTGAAAATGATCTAGATTCCCTAACCTGTAAAAAACTAATAATAATAATAATTCTATTTTCCCCTCTAGGCTTTTATTTTGGGTGTCTTCTTTGATTATTTTCACCGTTGTGTGTGTATAAATTGTGTAGTCTTCACTACATAATTTGGATGTACAAATTATGTGGTCTTTCAACAAACAAAAAAAAAGTTATGCAGTTTTCGCATCCTTTTTCAATTGTCATGCTACTATAGTACCCCACAATCTCATACTCACGTCTGTTCCTGTTTTAAAAATATTAATATCTTGTCCCTTAGTTTGTTTCTTTAAAAAAATTGCAAATTGTATGAGAAGGAGGACGAATAAAATTACAGAAAAAAACTTGTGAATACAACCAAAAAAATGGAACCCTATAATTATTTGGTTGTACTTCCTCATCCACCACAAAAGAAGTAGGGAGAGATTAAAAGTAAAGAACAACTCATCAAATAATTAGAAGAAGGGATGGATACTTAGGATTATGCTTATTCTACTAATAATAGTATTATGAACACAATAAATACTTGATCCAAAATATTATACCTCATAGAAGGATATTAAAACTTATTTAAAATATGATATGAACGTAGGGTAGAGAAATAAAGAATAAAACTAATTTTGCTAAAATTTTGAAGAAGATAATATAATAAGAAAAGGGGTGGAGAAGGCAATCATAACAGCAATTACATGTTCTTTACTAAAAGAATCAAAATCTACAATACATTACTCAACATATTAAGCTCAATAAGATTAGAACACACATCTTCATCCAGTTTTACTTTATACAAAAATCATAATAATTTATTTGCTATTTAAAAGATTAGAAAAATAAAGCAAACAAAACCACATATATGCAAAATGTATTTGACGAGAAAGGAAAAGCTATTAATTCATTCATAAACACAAAAATACAGATTTAAACATTTTGAATTAAATGAATAACAAAAAAAAGTTGATTTATGGATAGCAATATGACTAATAAAATAAAGTGTGAACACTCTAGTTTGATATAGGATGTGCTATTGTCAAAATACTGATCTCATATAAAGGTAAATAATTTCGTATTAGTTTCCACCAAAACTTACAATAAAAATTAATCCATGAGACTCGTCCTTCGCAAATCAAAAAACCTTTAGCTCCACTCAAATGCATATCCTCGTGTAAAAAGATTTGAAACTTTATGTTTGTAAATGTAGATAGTGAGAATAATGTACATATTTATAGTATGCCTTGTTGGCAAAAATAGGTAAAACAAACAAATAAAAATATTAAAGAATGACAAAATTATTAAATTAACGATAAAAATCCAAATACTAACAATGATGATGTGGAAGGGCGCCAAGATGATCAGCTCCATTACATTTAAAATACATCTTTGGAAACAAATTCAACAAAGTATCAAGCCCAAAGCCTTTTATCCATTTCATTAAAAGTTCTATAAGCCTTGTATCTCATGGAATGAAAGTTGGAACAAATATATGTCCCAAAAAAAATCAAATAATATATCGCAAAACATTTAAGTAGAAACAACCAAAATTAAACCTATTCCATTGAACCAAAAATTTAAAAAAAAGAAGAATCAACCATAATTTATCAGAAAAACCATTTTCACTGACTGCAACTCTAATTTCATCAATCCGTCCATAATCTCATACCACTAAATCCAGTGCACCACCGGTAATCATCAATCTTCTCCATCTTAATCCGATTCTGCTGAATAATTTTCATCATGCTCAAGGACAATTTCGTTACAGGTCTGGTTATTGGAAAGAGTGAGAGATTAACTGTGTGAAGGAAGTTGATACATAAAATATATACATATATATATACATACATATATTATATATATATATATCATATATATATATAATATATCTATATACCCATATATAATCTGTATATATATATATATATATATATATATATATATTATATATATATATATATATATACACACACATATATAGTATAGTATATATGCATCACGACACATACATATATGTACCACAAAAAAAAACCCGCACAATACATACATACAGAATATATATAAGATATATATTATATATAATAGATATATTTATATATATTATATGTGTGTGGGTGTGTGTGTGTGTGTGTTGTGTGCACGCACGAGCAGCGCGTGTGTGTGGTTTGGGGATTTACATATATAATATAGATATAGATATATAGATATATATATATATATATAGAGGGCTAGTAGTATATATATATATATGCACACACACACATACACACATATACATATATATATACCCCACACACACACACCGTATGTATATATCTATATATATTATACACACACGCCACACACACACGCGCGCGCCACGACACACACACACACCACACACAGCACACATATATATATATATATATATAGATTATATATATATCCACATACATATAATATATATAATATATATATATATATATATATGTGTGTGTGTGTGTGTGTAATTGTATATATGTGCGTGTGTGTGCTATTATATTATTATATATAGATATATATATATACACACACCCACACACACGGTGTATACATATGTACACACACCGCATATATATATATATATATATATATATATATATATATATATATAAAGATATATATATATATATACTATATATATGTTTGTGTGTGTGTGTGTGTGTGTGTGTGTGATACACTCTATAGACATATACATCATATATAGAAAGTGTGTGGTGTACATATATATATCTATATCTATATTTTGGGGGTGTGTGTATATATATACATAATATATACACATATATATATGTGTGTGTTTGTGTACATGTATCTCATATCTCCACATATAATATTATATAATATATATATATATTATATATATATATATATATTTACTTTACAGGTATATATATATTTTTTATATATGTTACACGCACACACACACATATATATATAGATATATATATATATATATATATATAAAATCTATATATATATATATATATATATATGTGTGTGTGTGTGTGTGTGTGTGTGTGTATATATATATATATTTATTAAAAAACCACACACCACATATATAATATATATATATATATTTATTATAATATATATATATATATAATATATATATATATATATTCTATATATATTATATAATATATATATGTGTGTGTGTGTGTGTGTGTGTGTGTGTGTGTGTGTATATATATATATATATATAGGGAGGGGTTCAAGTAAGAACCCTCCCTTTGGTAAGATCCTTCACTTTAGGTGAGAACTTTTCATCACAACCCTCCATTTTAGATCTAAAGATTAAGATTAATTATCCAATTTTTTTTTAAAAAAATTGCAGCTCGTGGGATTTGGTGGGGTTGCTTCGAATTGCTCTTTAGTTGCCCCTCTTCAATCTCTCTCTTCCCCTCACACCTTCTCTCTCTAGCCCTTCTCTACCTGGGCACGGACGACAGCAGGCCGTCGGCCGGAATTCGACTGCCGGCGGAAACACTGTGGCCTGGTCCATTCTCTCTCGTCGCTGGCGATGCTTCTCCCTTCGACTTTCATCCCACGCATTCTCTCTCTTTCCAGCGCTGCCTCTCTCTCTAACCTGCGCCGGTTTTTGCCCTGATTCAGGTCGATAGTGACGCCGGAATCTGGTCTTGGCCAGATTCCGGTTGCTTCGGTGAGTGTCGATCTCCCCCTCCAATCTCGATTCCGGTTGCCTTTGCTTGAAGATTTTAATTGCAGTGATGCCTTTGCCCTAAATCTAGCCAGATTCTGGTTGCAGCGACACCGGAAGTTAGGCGTGGCCGGACTACGGTTGCTGTGGTGGCCCATTCGATTTTCAAGTGCTCAGCGAAACCCTTAATCTAAGTAAGTAAGTTTCTTCCATTTTCCCCTATTGTTCAAGTGCTCGCTGGAATCTGAGCAAGTCAGTTTTTGTAGTTGATAGATGCATATTGTTGTTAATTAGGTGAGTTAGTGTTGATTAGGTGAGTTGCATATTGCTGCAGTTGTTGTTTCTACTTGAATATGTCCTCATGGGCATTTGATAAAGGGGTTTGTGAAATCATCAATCTTTCGAGTTGCAAAGGAATATTGTGTTGCAAAGATCTTGTTGGAACGCTTAATCAATTGTCTGGGCAAAATTCATGGCTTTGAAAATGGGTCTGCTGAAAATTCATGTCATTTTGGGTTGATTTGGTGCGGAGGTTGCTGAAAATTCAAGTGAATGGGAGTATCTACAATTGAATGAGCGTATTAAAGGAGGCAAAGAGATAGCCATGAAGTAACAGCGAAAAAGAATGAGACATTGCAAAACTTGTGGACAACAAGGCTATCATGATAGTCGTAATTGTCCTTCGAAACTCTCTTCCTAATTTAAGGTACAAATAATTGCTTCTTTTCTATGTGTGGTAAATGTTGCTTATATATGCTCTAATGAGAATTATTATTTGTTTCAGGGCAAACAAGATAACTACCATATATATGTTAATGTTTTATGTATCTTACTAAATTACTTTGTATTTGGCTATGGTTTTATTATTGAAAGTTATGGAGTCCGCTTCAGTTATGTGACTACTATGTGAAAGGTGAGCTTTTGTGGTGCTTTAAATGAGTTTTCACTTTATCCCAAAATCTGTAGCGATTTTGGTATGTGTGAATACATCCGACAAATAACATATAAGAACCTATGTGGGACTCGAACCCACATCTCCCATGCCATTGCACGGTGCTCTTACCATTTAAGCTAATAGGTTATCGATGCAGCATGCCCTATTGAGCTATTCTTGAAAGATAGGGAGAAAGACATATTTCATATCAAGGAACACTAAATGATATCATATATAACATATTTTTTATTGAAAACAATCCAAATTTAAACTTTATACAGTATGCTTCTAATCAAATTCCTGACACAAAGCTCAGCTCTTCAAAAAACCAAGCTGATACACAAATCGTTCTATACTAATCCTAGCAACAAGATATTTAGACAAGAGATGAGCTCTTCAAAAAACCAAGCTCTTCATGATTTTGACCGAGGCTTTCCGTAGACTAAAATACAGTGATATCGAACTGTTGTGACAAGCAAATGTGGTCCCTTTATCTTCAAGCAATTGATGCATCCGATGATATCCTTAGTTGTGGACCCCGCTTACCAAGGTAGAATGATTGAAAAAAGCAAAAACTAGCAATCTTAAAACTAATCAGCAGTGATATACCAGAAACAGAAGTATGATTGACCAACAGAACACTGTGTATCAGATTTCCGAAATAAGGCTGAAAGGCACTGTTATATGAGGGTTCAACTTCTGGACTTCACTATGTCTGTCTTCCTGATTGATTGCAATTTGTTGACTTTATATAAATTTTTTGAAAGAAAAATCAAGATTAGTGTGTGTATATATATATATATATATATATATATATATATATATATATATATATATATATATATAT
>JAKOGI010001090.1:109135-274135 GCA_029747015.1 Carnegiea gigantea
TGTATAATGTTTGATATATATACACACACACACACACACACACACATACATATACATACATATATATGTATATATATTTGTATATACTTCAACGATGTAATGTAGTTTTCTCCAAAAAAAAGAAGAAATGTGGAATATAAGTTTATGATTATATGATATATTTTACATAGCGTATGTAAGTACAAATTAATAATTCAAGTTATGACATACTAAGATTGCCAATTAATTCTGATCCGCTCCAACAAAAAAAGATAATGAAATATGATATATATATAATATATTATATATATAATATATATATATATATATATATATATTTTTTTTTCCTCGCTGAAAACCATCCTCTATATCCACATCTTCCTGATCCTCTCTTCATTGGAATGTAGTTTTAGGTGGTTATTGATGATAGTGAGGTTGACGTGGGAAAGTAGGAAAATGGAGGGATATCAATTAATTAATTTTTATGAATTTTAAAATTTAAAATCAAATTAATTTCTTACTGCTTTGCGTATTTTGGCGGAATTAGTGAGACGTTTGGATTGAGAGAGGGAAGTATTCTTAGGCTACCATTTATTTTTACATTTATCTTATAAAGATGTGTATATAATTCTTTCACTATGTGCGATGACGTTGATAAGATTAAGTTTTGCTTTTTATTAAAAACCTTACATTGTAAGGGCATTGGCCACAGTATTAATGAATGAAAGAATAAGTATGTGGAGAGAATTAGTTCAACCCTTATTGGCAACTTTGATAGTAAACCTATCTTATTTCACGCTTTTACTCAAGTTGTAGACAAACAGAAATAGGAAAAAAAATAAAAAAATTGAAGAGCAAAAAACCAGAGGAGGGCAGGGAAGCAACTCTTCTATCAGAATCAGGTTTCGATCTTGGGACCTGTCCGAGAAAAAAAATAAAAAATTGAAGAGCAAAAAAACAAAGGAGGGCACGAAAGCAACTCTTCTGTCAGAGCCAAATTTCGATCCTGGGACCTGTGGATTTTTATGAATTTTAAAATTTAAAGTCAAATTAATTTCTAACTGTTTTGAGTATTTTGGCGAATTATTGAGAAGTTTCGATTGAGGGAGGGAAGTATTTTTAGACTATAATTCATTTTTACATTTGTATTATAAAGATATAAACAGTGAAGACTGTTAATGATGTAACGCAAAATAATGTTTTGGTAGTTTCTATTTTTTTGAGATCTTGCATGATAAGATGGCTATATTTTTTCAAAACAAGGGTATGCTTTTGATCTGTTCTGACCCGTCTGGGTAAGGAAGGCTTCAACATGCTTCTTTTCTTTTCCCTTTTTTTTTAATCTTTTGGGGAGACGGGGTTCGATACCATATAATGTGTTTTTGAGTATAATAAATTGCTTTAATTTTCTATTATCTTATGTTCTAGTAATTCAGAGCGTTCCTTTACGATATGAATTCATACTACTTTAGAAGAATTTTGGCGCTATGTGGTTATAGACGAACTTTTAATTTGCTTTGTTTTTTTGGGTGCCTTTCAAAGTTCTTCTCTTCGAAAATATCTGGGGTGCTTTGATTTTCAGGGTCGACGAAAGTTAGATTCATCCCAGAACCTTTCTAGTAAGGTTGAATCTAAGTTAAGTAACTGAAAAGCCACCTCTTTGTCTAAAGTTGGACTTATAGTTCTTATTCAATCTAAGCTAGAAGCTTTACCTGTTCATACAATGCAGTGTTTCCAATTACCCACTTCTGTCACTCATAATTTAGATCATATTAATCAAATTTTTTTGGGAAAAAAATCAAATTCTGAAACTAGATTGTCAATGGTAGCCCAGGATAAGATTTGCATACCAAAAAAGTTCGGTGGGTTAGTTTGCAAAAGACGGGTGCAGTTAGTACCGCTTTTATGGCTAAGCTTTCATGAAAATTTCTTACTAAATCAAATAATTAGACCTGCCAAAAACTGACCCTACCCAAAAATCCGACTCGGACCTGTTTGGAAATTTTGGGCTTGAACACGATTTTTTTGACCCGGATATGAAATAAATCGAACTCAAAAAACCCGCAAATGAGCGGGTCAAACCTTACCCAAACCCGCCCTCTTGACTAAAACGTTATATCCTTGTTTTTAAACTATCTTTCATTTATCCTCTTGACAATAATGACTATTTATTAAATCAGATTATTTAGGGAGACATTATATATTATCACATCGTCTCGCTAATTAAACAATAGTGCGAATTGTTTTTCCAAGTCCATTATCATAAAATAATATCATACGCAACTTATAATTTTGACAACTTAAAAGAATGGATATGAAACGATGTGAAGTAACGATCTACAAACAAAATAAGTCAAATACTAAAAATCTGTAAGTCATACCATCATACTTTTAGTGAAATGAATGTGTCTAATATTATTTTAGATAAATTACTTTGTGAAAATCTAAATTTTTGAATCTATAATTAAATTACTTCTAGTCTAATTGCCTTTTGTTTGGTTTTCATTCTAATATGCCGTTAACTACAATACTAGTAATAGGAAATGGATCGACTACATTCATATTATGGTCGACTCTTAATAAAGTATACCTAATTGGGTAATGGTGAGTTGGTTAATAAAGATATCAAATTATTGAATAAGTTATTAGCGAGTCGAGCTGCTCCAACTTATTAAGTTGATCTATACGGGCTAGCCCATTAATGACCTGATCCATTGTCGACCTTACTTTATTTAATGTACTGGCTAATCCGTTTAACCTACAGGTGACCCAACTTTCATATATAATGTTCACGTATCGCATGAAAAGTTTGAATATTTTTAATATTATTTTAAAAAATTACAATTATCATGTGTTTTATTAAATAATGATGATTTTCTACAATAAACCAGCCCAATTTCTAATTCTGAAAAAGAAACATAATTAATAAAAAGGGGCTCTAAACCTATTGGGTTGATCCGAAACTCGCAAAATCGAAATACACCTGCCCATATTTTACCCGAACCCGAAATATACTTGACTCGTATTTTACCCAAACCTAATACACCCAACCTATATTTTACTCGCCTGCCCGAACTGACAGGTCTACAAATAAATTTTGGTTAAACAAATGAGAGCCAAATATGGTTCCCCAGATGAATTTTTCTCTTGCAATCGAGAACTCTCTAACTCTCGCGTTTGGAAATGCATGTTCCACACCGATGATTTCATTCATCAGGGCATGTGATGGCAGTTGGGTACTGGAAATACGATCAAATGCTGGGCACATGCTTGGTGTCATGAATCTTGTCTGGCTAATCTACTATGCATCGAGTATACCAGTCTTTCGAATCTTGATATAAAGGTAAGTGAGTTCATTTTATCAGATAAAACTTGGGATGTGTCTAAACTCTCGCAGGCTTAGCCTTCACATTTTTTTACTTCATTTACTCATTGTACCCATCCTGCTAATAGAATTACCTAACACATTTTGTTGAAAATTTATTAAAGTAGTAGGAGAACCAACATGCAAAACAGTAAGGAGGTTACCCACTTGGAGTAGTTTGCCGGGACTCTACGCAAAACAACAGGAATCCATTGTCAGCCAAGCCTTCATCCTTTTCACTCTTCCTTTCTCTTCTCTGTGAAACGCACAAGCTCTCATGGCACTAACCCAAAAAAAAAAAAAAAAAAAAAAAAAAGAAGAGGCAAACAGAGCCCGAAGGACCCAGCTCATTCAAGCCACGACTAACTTTCTTGGTGCACCCAAGCGAAGAGCCCATCTCAAACCAAAAAAAACAAAAGAGAAAAAGTTGAGTCTTTTTACACCAAAAGCCAGATTCCTTCGCATATATAGCAAAAAAAAAGAGCATGGCATTTCAGTCAATTATAGGATGAAAGGGGATGGAAGAAGATTGAGAAAGTTGATACCTTTACAAGGGTTGAAGATGGTGGAGCAAAGATTAAACTTTGAGGGGAGGACCTCACTGACCACCGTGAACAGAAGTGGCACCAACAGCGTCTGAGTTTCGAGATTTTCAGGTCTGGGCGTCCTATTGTCGAAGAAGATGGGGTCTTTGATTTCTGGGCGGCGCAGCGATGAGGGGCTTCCACTAAGAGTCAAGTGCAGCAAGATGGATGCCCTCGGTTTTGGTTGCCAATACAGCCCACCATTCTCGCCCTCAGCCTAAGCTTCAAAAAATCTCTGGGTGTGGTAAAGTGGCAAGGGCGGTTCTGAAGCTTGTGATTCAAAAAAGAGCGCTTGAAAGAGCCAAGCACCAAGATCCCAGCAGCTTCAAAAAAAAAAAAAAAAAGGAGAGAAAAGGAAATGGAGTGAGAAGGGTCTCCCTTTCGAGCCACAAGGATCAAAAAAATGGTGCAAAGATGAGACCTTTTGGAGGGCCACCATCATGAACCACCAGTAGCAATGGTTGTAGCTAGGGCAAGGAAGAAGGAGGGATGTGCAAAGTGGCTGCGTGGTGGCTGTGCTGATTAACGGAAGAAGAAAGAGGAACAGTAGCTGAGCACGTGAGCCGTAACAATTTCAAGAAAGGATTTGTGTTTTTGGAGAGAAACTTCTCTGCTTTTCATTAATACGTTGGTAGCTATATATACATGAAGGTGTATAATGCCAGATCTTCTACTTTCCTATATAAACATGGAAACAGAGCCTTAAATAACCTCAATATACGTATGCCTAGTATTATATGCCTAATATTGCTCTTAACCCAATATACATATGCCAAAGATATACAAATGCCAAAATTGCATTATTGTCATTACCGCCTTAATACCCCCCTCAAGTTGGCGGATGAAGATCTCGAATGCCCAACTTGCGAAGAAGATACTCAATTTGGGATTTACCCAACGCCTTAGTAAAAATATCCGCAAGTTGTTCACGAGTAGGAATAAATGTCGTACGAATAACACCTTTAACCAACTCATCACGAGCAAAATGACAGTCAAATTAAATATGCTTGGTCTGCTCGTGAAACACAGGATTCCGTGCTATGTGTAATGCAGCCTGACTATCACAGTACAACTGCATGGGCTGAACATGCTTCACTCCGAGAGATAACAAAATCGCCTTTAGCCATTTTAGTTCACAGGTAGTCATAGACATAGAGCGATACTCTGCCTCTACTGAAGACCGTGACACTGTATGTTGGTTCTTAGTCTTCCAAGATACAGGAGAAGCACCTAAAGTGGCAAACCACCCAGTGAGGGAGCGACGTGTCAAAGGGTAGCCGCCCAGTCAGAATCACACCACCCATATAGTCGTAGATTACAGTTACTTCAAAGAAGTATGCCTTGACCTGGACTCCCTTTCAAATATCACACTACCCGTAAGGCCGCATCCCGGTGAGCCTCTCTGGGTTGTTGCAGAAATTGGGAAAGCACATGAACACAATAAGATAACTCAGGTCGAGTGAAGTAGAGATATATCAGACACCCGATAAGTCTGCGATATCTTTCTGGATCAGTGAGAAATTTCTCATCAGGCAATGCTAACTGATGCTGTTGTTCCAAAGGGACGATAGCGGATTTGGCCCCTAACAGACCCGCCTCGGAAGGATATCTAATGCGTATTTTCTTTGACACAGAAATACTCCTTCCGAATTTCGGGCCACTTCGACACCCAAGAAATATTTTAGGACCCCAAATCCTTCATGTGAAAGCACTCACTAGGATAGGTCTTGAATTTTGCAATGGCTTTGGGATTATTTCCAAAAATGATTAAATCATCCATATAGACCAAGACATTAAGTCGAACATCATTGTTTTGTAAAGTGAACAATGAATAATCCGAATAAGATTGATAGAAACCATAACCTTTCAATGCTGCCGTTAGCCTGGCAAACCAACACCGTGGTGCTTGCTTTAACCCATACAAAGATTTTTGGAGGCGACAAACTTTCTGCGAGCTGGAAACTTGAAAACCTGGTGGCATTTTCATGTAGATTTCCTCGTGTAGATCACCATGCAAAAATGCATTGTGAACATCCATCTGATGTAGTTCCCATTGCTTAGCTGCAGCTACTGCTAAGAACACTCGAACAGTAACCATTTTTGCCACAGGTGCAAATGTTTCTGTAAAGTCAACGCCTTCCACCTGATGGTTGCCAAAAATACCAATCGAGCTTTGTGGCGCTCCACTGTGCCATCGGAATTATATTTAATTTTGAAGACCCATTTGCATCCGAGTGCCTTCATATCGGGCAGCAAATCAGAAATCTCCAAAGTCTTATTGTTCTCCAGAGCTTGAATCTCTTGTTGCATCGCATCTCGCCATTTCTGATCTTTGACTGCTTCTGAATACGTTGGTGGCTCATGACCTGATGCAATAGCTGCAAGAAATTTTCTGTGTCGTATAGAAAATTGGTCATAGCTTACATAGTGTGCTATAGGATAAGGCATACCTGGAAGATGCTGGGTGGTGGTGGAACGTGTAGATGGACTCAACTTTCAGGTGGTATATGTAACATAATCACGCAGACAAATGGAAGGCTTCTTCTTCCGATGACCACGGCCCAATCCATCATACTGGCCCATAATATTCCCTGGTTGCAGTCCCATAAGGGATGAAATTTGGGATGGCTGCCTCGTTGCATGCGTCTCCATGTTAGGCCCATCTCCCCTTTCCTCAGCTGAGCCTGATTCTTCATTCCCAGGCCCCTCGGCTCCTTCCTTCTCCTGGCCTTCTTGTTGATGGTCTTCGCCAGCCCATTCCTCAAGGGGCACACGTGGAGCATGCTGTCCCATTGTTTCCACGCTACCCCGTTGCTTCCAAACACTCATTTTCATCAACCCAGTGTAAATTATGCATATCAGATGGCAACATCTCTGGAGAATTTGCTTCAGTCGTGTGTATAGCATATGGAAACTCATTTTCGTAAAAAGTAACTTCTCATGAGATGAAGAATTGGTGAGTCTCCAAGTTATACAATCTCCATCCCTTTTTGCCATAGGAATAACCAACAAATATACACTTCCGACTTCTACTATTAAATTTGTCCCCCAAAGTCCTTTGATTATGTGCATAACACAATGACCTAGACATCTAATATGGTCATATGAAGGTGATTTCCCATAAAGAACTTCATAGGGAGTCTTCCCTTCTAACACCATGGAAGAGGTCCGATTGATCAAATACTCTGCAGTCAAAACACACTCCCCCTAGAACTCAATAGGAAGGTGACCTTGAAACCTCAAAGCCCAAGCCACATTTATGATATGTTGATGCTTCCACTCTACCCTCCCATTTTGTTGAGGTGTACTAATACAAGAAGTGTGGAAAATTATTCCATGTTCTAGGAAATAATTTTTCACGCGAGTAAATTTCATACCATTATCACTTCTGACGATTTTGACATGCTTTTTAAATTGTCTATCTACCATAGCAAAGAAATTCCTCAAAGTTTGAGACACCTCCTTCTTATCAACTACTAGAACAATCCAAATTGCACGAGAAATATCATCCACAATAGTTAAAAAATAATAAGCACCACAAGACGAAGCAGTACGATAAGGGCCCCACAAATCACAGTGAATTAACTCAAATAGTTGCTTTATTATCACTAAGTGGAAAACTGTCTCTAGTCTATTTTGCTCGATGACATGTATTGCAATGCTTATTCAATAACTCACTATCCTTCCTAACATCAAGTACAAGGACTAACTTGGTAACCTTGACTGAAGGATGACCGAATCTCGCATGCCATAAATCAAGTGAGTTCACTCCCGTTGCCTTGTGTGCCATTACGCTTGGCCGCTTTCGAAAGTAGGAGAGTCCATCTTTGCGTTCATCCGCACCAATCAGCATCTTTGAAGTGTGGTACTGGAAAACACACATATATGTAGAAAAGACCGCAACACAATCAGTTTCATCAACGACTTGTGACACAAAAATCAAATTACAGGCTGAACCGGGTACATAAAGAACATTTGATAAGACCAAATTTTCGTCAAGTTTAATCGATCCTTCATTAGTAGCAAGCATTTGACTTCCATTGGGCAAACCGGCGGGACAACTTGAAATTTCTTTCAGGTTATGCAAAATTTTCACATTCCCATCATATGGTTTGAAGCTCCGGTATCAAGAATCCAAGTAGTATTTTCGGTCTTATCACTCAGTTTTTTTGATAGAGTTTGCTTTATGGGAATTTATTAACTTAAATAAGGATGCTCACTGTTCTGAATTGAGCTCAGGCAGCCCCTGATTCTCACTGTTACTGATAAGATTGGCGCCTGGTGTGGCCTGTACAGCATTCGCCTGAAGTGCTCCACTGCCCCTTCCCCGTCCTCCAGTCGCGCCGCCTCTGCCTCGTCCAGTTAGCCTAGTGTCGCGATGCCTATCACCCCACCAGTCAGGATACCCCACGAGTTGGAAGCATTCAGATGCCTCATTCCCAGATCGCCTACAGTGAGAGCATATCACACTCTTGTCCCGATTCTCGCCTCATCCCTTTTGCTTAAAATTGGACTGGTCTACAAGCACCATGTATTCACCATGTTCGTCGTTAGCTCGAGCCATGTTTTTGGCTTGTTCTTCCTGAACTAGAGTTGAGTAGACCCTGTTCAGCGATGGTAATGGATCAGTTGCAAGTAGATTCGATCGAACCCTCCTATCCAAGTTTCCATTGAGGCCCATAAGGAATTGATGGACTCATTCTTCCTCTTGTTTCTTGGCCATTTTCGAGCCTATTTCGTGCTTACATTTACCACCGTTACAGCTTGGAAATTGATCATAGTCCATTAGTTCATCCCACAACGGCTTTAGTTTGCCGTAATATGCGACTATGGACAGCCCCTTCTGTTTACAATCCGCTAAATCGACTTTCAGTTGCTGAATCCGTGGTTCGTTTGCAATCGAAAATCGATCTTTGATATCCTGCCATAAGCTTGCTGCATTTTCCGTATATGATACGGTTGAACGTAGTCCTGACTCGATGGTGTTTAATATCCATGAAACTAGCATGGATTGCACCGTCCACCACTCATCCGATTCAAAAGATGTGTCATCTAGTTGGGTTATCTTTCCTTCAATGAATCCCCACTTTCGTCTGCCTCTCAATGAGGTTCATAGGGCCTTGCCCATTCTTCATAATTATCACCCTTCAATTGCACTTGAGTGATAATGTTTCCGTGGTTGTTATTCGAGTTCAAATCGTATGGTGATGGTATTTTATTCGGGTTTGTAGGTTTCGATATGTCGTTCTTGTCTCCCATGGCTCTGATACCATAACAATTTCAAGAACGGATTTGTGTTCTTGGAGAGAAACTTCTCTGCTGTTCATTAATACGTTGGTGGCTATATATACATGAAGATGTATAATGTCAGATCTTCTACTTTCCTATATAAACATGGAAGCAGAGCCTCAAATAACCTCAATATACAAATGCCTAATATTATATGCCTCATATTGCTCTTAACCCAAGCATACACATGCCAAAGATATACAAATGCCAAAATTGCATTACCTTCATTCCGCCTCAATAGCTGTGCGTGCGTTTAAGTGAAATAGAAAGGCTGGGCTTTTGAAAAAGAAAACGGAAATGAAGGAAGCAAAATGGACAAGCCCAGGCCCACGCGGCAAGAAAAAAGAGAAGCTCCATGCCAAGCACTAACGTGAGGGAAAGAGAAAAGAAGGAAATGGCCCTTTGCAGCTCCCCGAACCTCACATGTCACTGAGTACCCCTTTTTGCAATTTGGTGCTTCTTATATTTCCACGAGGAGATCTTTTGCAATTTGTTGGCCGAGTCAAATATCGTTGAACTGAAAATATGACCTATTGGAAGTAATGGCAACAAGCTACTTTTCCTTCTCTATTTCTTCTTGTCCCACATAGAACTTGGAAAGAAGGAGAAAAGAGTTCTTATACTCGTACTCCTCCTTGTCCCAGTTGAATAAGATCAAGGCATGTTTTAAGGGTATGAGGGGGCCACTGGAAAACCACACGCCAGCGCGCCGTCGCCGCCCGCCCGTCCGTGCCGGGCGCGCGCGTGGGTTGGTTGTTTTGGAAAAATCCGTTTTATTTTTTTGTATAACGGATTGCGTCCATGATTCTCGCCTCCATTTATTATGGTCCTCCTGATAATCCGCTCTCCCCTTAATTTCAATTGCAGTTTTCTACGAGCTGCTTATCTTCTGCATGATCTTTTGCCTCCATCATTGCTGTTGCCGTAACTGCTACTGTTTTCCTGTTTTTCTTAAGCCCTTCAACAGCTATTATCTCACTGCAAATATGTGGCTCCCCTGTGCATTGGGAACACACAGAAAACCATCCACTTCTTGCCTCTTCTCTTCTGTCTTCTTCCTTGCTACGTTTTTGGGCATTAAGATTGCATACCCCAACCTCTTAGCCGCGAAGTGCACGCGTCTGAGAGTTACTGAGTTAACCTTGGGGAGCGACCGGCTAATATGATTTGCACCCTAGTCGAGCCGTAATCGCTTTCAAGGCAGTGGTTCTCTACCACGACTCGGTTTAACCAACCCTGTGCTTTTCAGTCATTGCATCTAATTTTTTTCCAATAATTTGAAAGCGATTATAATTGCAATGGCTGCACCCTTCTAGAAGTCTCTCCCTGAACTTCACAAAGTCGAGCCACTCGATGGAACTAACTACAAACATTGGTCCCAGAAGTTACTACTCTGCTTCGAACAACTAGAAATCGATTATATCCTCACCATAGACTACCTTGATGACTCTAACACCTCTCAGATTGATGCTGAGAACTCCATCGCCACTCCTGTTACTCCAAAAACACCAACTATTCCACTAGATGAAACTGCCAGAAAGAAACAGGAAAAGGACAACAAGCTGGCACGAAGCTATCTGCTGAACAACATGTCGAATCCATTGTTTGATCTTTTTGTGATCTTCAAGTCTGCGAAGATCATATGGACCAAACTGGAGGTGAAATATGGTTCAGATGACGCTGGAAAAAGGAAATATGTTGTAGGGAAGTGGCTGCTGTCTCAGATCGTAGACGACAAGCCTATCATGGAACAAGTCCACGTCTACGAGAACCTATGTGCTAAAGTGCTGAACGAGAGCATGAAGATGTGCAAGATCCTACAAGCAAATGTATTGATCGAGAAATTCCCCCCATCCTGGAGTGACTACAGAAATCACCTGAAACACAAGAAGAAGGATTTGACACTCCAGGAGCTAATCACTCATATGAGGACTGAAGAAGCAAATCGTCTTAAAGATAAGTTAGAATCTCTATCTTTAAATTCATCTAAAGCTAATCTTGTCGAATCTTCTATTCCTGTAAACAGAGATAGGTTTAAAGGAAAAAATAAAAGGGATCAGAAGCCACTGAAACGTCAAAATCACCTGAAAAAGACAAACGGCAGAATTCAGAAGCAGAAGGTTGTCTGCTACCTTTGTGGCAAACCAGGCCACAAAGCATATCAGTGCAACCTTCGTAAGGGAGCCAACCAAACAATTCAGAAATACACCGGACAACCAACTACACAAGCAAACTTGACTGAAGATACTGAAGTTTTCTGTGCAGTCACATTGGAGGTCAATTTGGTGTCCAACCCCACTAAATAGATTCTAGATACCGGAGCAACAAGACACTTCTGCGCCAACAAGGATCTGATGCACGACTTCGAAGATGTCCCAGATGGCGAGCATGTCTTCATGGGCAATGCTACTACCGCCGGAGTCATGGGTAAAGGGAAAGTACTTCTGAAATTTACTTCTGGCAAATCCTTATGTCTGAATAATGTGCTGTTTGTGCCTTCGCTTCGTAGAAACTTAGTCTCTAGTAGTCTTCTAGACATTGCTGGGTTTGAGGTCAACCAAAAGGCTGGGAAAATAATTATACTTCGTAATGGGGTCTTTGTTGGGAAAGGGTATCGTAGTGGAGGGCTCTTTGTTCTGAATGTTGCTTCTGATGCAGTTAATGAAAATGCTTCTTCTGCCTATATTGCCGAGTCTGTGGATTTATGGTATGGTAGACTTGGACATGTAAATTATGCTTCAATAAACAAACTAAAGAACATGCGACTAATCTCTAATATCAATACTGAAAACTGCTCAAAATGTGATGTTTGCGTTAAGGCAAAATTTGCTAAAAAACCATTCAAGACCATAGCAACTCGGGAAACTGAACTGCTTGAACTTGTGCATTCAGACCTAGCAGACTTTAAGAACACAATGAGCAAGGGAGAAAAGAAATGGTATATCACTTTTGTGGATGACTTTTCTAGGTATACCAAAGTTTACCTCCTTAAGTCTAAAAACGAGGCTGAGCAAATGTTCTTAAAATACAAAGCAGAAGTTCAGAACCAATTAGATCGAAAGATCAAGAGACTACGATCGGATAGAGGAGGAGAATATGATACCAATTCTCTGACTGCTTTTTGTGAGAAAAATGGCATTATACATGGGACTACTGCCCCTTATACCCCTCAACAAAATGGTATAGCTGAAAGGAAAAATCGTACCTTAACGAAAATGATGAATGCTATGCTTATAAGTTCGGGGTTGCCTGATAACATGTGGGGAGAAGCTGTCTTAACTGCATGCCTTATTCTTAGTAGAATCCCTCATAAAAAATCAGACAAAACCCCATATGAATTGTGAAAAGGGTATGTTCCTAATCTGAGTTACCTGAAAGTGTGGGGCTGTTTGGCTAAGGTTGCTTTGCCTAATATTAAACGGACTAACATAGGTCCCAAGACTTTTGATGCTGTATTTATTGGTTATGCTCAAAACAGTGCTGCTTATAGATTCATGTCATTAAATGATAATGTTATTTCTGAACATAGAAATGCAGAGTTTTTTGAGCATGTTTTCCCCCTTAAAAGGGAAGTGACTGATGTGGCACCTATTAATCCTTCTTTATCTGCTAAATCACCTGTTTCTAACTCTAACGATAGAGTCTTAGAAATTGAACCTAGAAGGAGCAAGAGACGTAGGGTCGAAACAAATTTCGGATCTGACTTTATTATTGCTTTTCTAATGGAATCTTTTAATAGCTCGGATGTTGATGTCATAACTGAGGAATTTGTGTCAAACTTCTTAATAGAAGAAGATCCCAAAACCTATCAAGAGGTTATAAAATCTATAGATGCAACCTTTTGGAAGGAAGCTATTAAAAGTGAAATAGATTCACTCGAGTCAAACAAAACATGGGAATTGACCGACCTGCCCAAGGGTTGTAGACCCATTAGTAATAAATGGATTTTCAAAAAGAAGTTAAAGGCGAATGGTTCAATTGATAAGTATAAGGCCAGGTTGGTTATTAGAGGTTTTGATCAGAGAAAGGGGATAGACTATTTTGATACATACTCCCCTGGGACCAAAATAGCCACCATTAGAGCTTTAATTGCCTTAGCTGCTATATATGATCTTGTTGTACATCAAATGGATGTTAAAACAGCCTTCTTGAATGGTGATCTAGAGGAAGAAATTTACATGACTCAACCTGAGGGCTGTGAGGTACCAGGCCAGGAGAATAAAGTCCGTAGACTGAGAAAATCTCTTTATGGTCTAAAGCAGGCTCCTAAACAATGGTACGAAAAGTTTGACAGCTCTTTAGTACAAAATGGTTTTACTGTAAACTTGTCTGATTCATGTGTATACTCAAAAAGGATTAATTCAGATTGTGTACTCATTTGTCTTTACGTTGATGATATGCTGATCTTAGGCACTAATCTGCTCGTTGTTAACGAAACTAAAAAGCTATTGTCTTCGTTGTTTGAAATGAAAGACATGGGAGAAGCAGATGTGATTTTGGGGATCAAAATTCAGAAAACCAGCACTGATTTTTCGTTGTCTCAATCACATTACATTGGAAAAATGTTGAAGAAATTTAACCAATTTGATGTGACACCTGTGAGAACACCTTATGATCCCAGTATTCACTTAAAAAAAAAAATAAAGGATCCAGTGTATCACAAAATGAGTACGCAAAAGTTATAGGAAGTGTGATGTTGCTTATAAACTTCACTCGTCCTGATATTGCTTATGCTGTAAGCAGATTGAGTCGATATACTCATAACCCTAGTCAAGAACATTGGAATGCACTTCTTCGTTTGCTCAAATATCTTAGAGGTACTATTGATACGTGTTTGCATTTTAACAAATTTCCTGCTGTGTTAGAAGGATATTGTGATGCAAACTGGGTATCTGATAACGATGAAATCAGCTCTACTAGTGGTTATGTTTTACTCTTGGTGGAGGGGCTATCTCGTGGAAGTCTGCAAAACAGACTTGCATAGCCCGCTCCACCATGGAATCTGAATTCATTGCTCTTGAGTTGGCAGGACAAGAAGCAGAATGGCTTAAATGCTCGTTAACAGACATGCCATTGTGGGGCAAACAAGCAACACCAATTTCCCTACATTGTGACTCACAAGCATAAACAATTTAGGAATGAGGGGCAATAACAGTTAGATGGTTCCAATCATTGGTTACATAGGAACCAACACGTTGCATATAATTCCAAAAGCCAAACCAGCAGTAAAAATAGTAATCTACGTAGTGATTAGATGTTAAGGGCAAGAAGGATCATGTTACTATTGAAGCAATGGTTGCAAAAGGTAAGCTACATCGAGGTAATTTATGAAAGCAAGAGAGACATAACCGATCTTGATGATAGGAATTTTGTTTAAAAATTAATTTTATGAGGATATTCAATGAGGGAAAAGGTATGTAATGAAGTATTGCAGTAGTGATTAAATGGTATTTGCAAAGCTTAATGTGAATGAAAAGGAATTATAAATTAAATTATGTGATTGCTTAATAGGGGGTGGTTAACTCTAGGTGGGAACCAAGGAGGGCAAGAAGGAGACTAATTTCTGCAATGATATTTGGCAAGCAAGGTCTAATATTAGTTGGCCAAATGTCACTGTAAACTCATTTGGATCAATACAGGGACTCATGAAGCTAAAGTTCAAGGATTTGACATACTCAAAAGAAAGTCGCCTGGGCTTCAATCTGTATGCAAACATCTCACAGATCTTAATACCCTACGATTCTCTATTGTTGTGCTTGAGCTTGTGTCCTCGTAATGCTCCTTAGAGTTTCACATCTCAACCTCATAGAATCACTAGTGATACTTCTATAGAGTCCATGCAATACACACACACACACACACACACACACACACACACACACACACACATATATACTCGAATCACTACTCCCAATTCCTTGCCAACATAAACTGTAATGCATCAACAAGTACCCTAATAGTCCAACCCATATAACCATTGTAATTCATTATACTTCTCTAAATATTATTTGTCTCCCCAAATCTTATCCACTCTGAGCAAAATATAAATTATGACTTCTAGAATTTATGGTATTCAAAGCTAATGACCCCATCCACGGATACGACATATCCTCAAGCCCTTTTCCTATAGTTTAACTTCTGTAAATAGTCATTTTTCACCAACATGAGCATGCTCAAAGTTGTGGCCCGTCACTCTCACTTTGATGAATCCAACATCTAAGTGTCCTTCTTCTCCCTCTCTAGTCCTTGTTAGTCCTAAGGAGCTTACTCACCGAATCAGCTGATGCCCCACAAAGTAAAATCTTCCCCGCTTAGTTCATTTTGCACAATCTAATGAGTATAGCTTGACCATAAACACCCATGACCTAATTCCAACATAATAAGGGAAATTATTTATACCATCCCGAGTCTAAACGTCTTCCATCTCTTCAGTACTTACTACCTCCATCACTGCAAAACATGCCCTTATATTATAATGACTTGTAGGCACTAGCAATCGGTAGCCCACATAAGTTCACATAATTTGGAGGCACATTTAAGGGCAACACTTCCTTTGCATGACACCTTACCTTGACACATACAACCCACGCAATATCAAGCAGCACCCATAAGCTACTGAATTGCCAACAACTAATTCACGATACTAGGTTATTATTATAAAACATCCATAACGGTGTGATAGGCCCTCATACATTGACCTTATTGCACCATTGCAATGGCTATGTCATACTGATCCAATCTATGAATATTGCTACATAGTACATTTTCCCCGTTTAGCAAGTTAGTATAGTTTGGTATTGCATTAATCACATAAGAGTTTACGAACGTCACCTTCTTATCATGTCTTAAGCATTATAATACCCCAAACATTAAGTACTTCAGTACATCTCATTAAAACCTCTAGATTAAAAGCATCCTGATAACGCAAACGGGCAACCCAAAACTCCACAAAAGTATCACTATGAGCTTAGTATACTTCTTTAGAATACGTGGTTCACCAAGAAATTGACCGAATGCTTTCCCACTCTACATCGATAATGATGGAATCCCTAAGATATTATTTACTATGTAGTTGGTCTTAATACCAAGGGTTGAAGGCCACGTAAATGTTTACTACAACATCCTCATGATGCATGCATACACCCGAACTCCTAATCAGCATCTCGTTTCTCTAGTCCAATACAACTCATAGGCATCCCTATAGCTCACAATAGCCCTAAACCTCGAGCATCCTATGCTCACAGCGTCTCGCAAACCTGGCTCTGATACCACAACTGTAATGCCCCTAACTCCTGATTCTTGATTACTCTAACTTAATCAGTTATTTGCTCATGATTTGCAGCGGAAGTCTTTTGATTCCATGACGGAATAAGGCTACCTGAATTTACCTGTAACACTGTGAGTCCTTGGCTAGCTAATGTTCAGCAAGATTGTAACTCTCGCTCATTCCTTACTACCTGCTGGCTTGCCAGAAGGGAAACTATTCACTGATCCCTTACCTAAAACAAAACACAAAACGTTCGAAATATGAGCCGAAGCTTAGCACGTACATCCCTATGCAGTAAAATAGACTTGGAGTTTAAATAGTTGGGCGCCCGCATTTCAAAACATTTTATTTTGCAAACAGGAGAGAGTGAATGTATGAGTAAAACTGATTTGCAGATTATTATCTGAAAGTGAACCCTGATTAACGTCTGATGCGATCTTGAGATAGGTGCATACCTCCCAGGCCGATTGGGAAGCCTGAGTGCAGCAGTGCGGGTAAATTGAAGGGTATAAACTCTGCTGATTGATAATTGATGGGGCCACTTGCTTAGGTGACAAAACATTGCGTCACATGATTCATTATATGAACATTATATTAATTTTGTATAGTTTGATAAACATGTGAGTTTTTGAAGAGCACAGGCAATGTACGTACTTGGTCTTTGAGAATCTCTTTCCGTTTAATTGAAAAATCGTTTACTGGCAGCTTGAAGTAATAGATGTGTCCTCACTTCTGCTCCAAATATATAATTTTCTTGATTAGTACATGATTAAGAATTTTGATCACATTTATTAACTTAATGCATAATTTAAATTCTCTCCATTTCTCTTTTTATTATTAGCGTAAAAATTATTATTAACTTAATTTGTTTCCATTTTATTTTTGTTTGTGTTCCCCTTTCTTAATGTTGATGATGTTCGTTTAACAAGTGTTGTAAAAGTGAAATATGGTGACTTGTCATGTGTTTATTAATAACGACATCATTACCATCACTCTCCGAATCATCGCTATAAGTTTTATACACTATTAGTATTATTGTCATTAGAAATTATTGATCCCCACCACCATTATTATTATTAAAATTATTATTATCATGGTTATATTTATTGTTATTAGTATTACTGTTATTATTATCCATCGCACTTGTGGATATAAACCACATCCTTGGTAGTGTATTAATGAACAGTTTTGGTTATAACCTTATTGGGTGAGTCACTGATAAACTTTATTCTTAGATTTTGACACGGTTTAGATGAGCTCAAGGCCTTGGGCTCGGGTGTGGGATCGAGTCACATTCATACGATTATCCAGATCTTATAACCCAATTCACCCCCACACTTACCGACTTATTTCTTTTAGTCTTTAATTATGCCCAAATGCTCAGGTAAACATAAATCAAGCAACCCAAATTTTTAAGTTTAACTTCATCCAACCATCAAAACACATAGTTAGACTTGAGTTTTATCCAAGCACCTAACCCCAAAATTCACATGTTCATGATCATTACCTACGTATAATCAACATACAATTCTCATTAATTTCCTCCAAATTTTCATTATAGTTCGCTTAAAACCATCCAACCAACTGTAACCAAGCTTGTATTTCCTTTGTTCAAATCACAACCTTAAGCACCAAATCATGATCATAAATTAATATACACATTAACCTTATAGGTATACACATATATCTTTAATTAACCATCAATTAACTCATTTAAATACTAATACTCCACATAATCAATCTTCAGCGTCATTCAAGCCATAAGTCCTCATATCTCAAGTTCATGGATACAACTCATCCACCAAACACTTATTTTACGTTAATCTCATTTCAAAAAGCATTAAAATCAATCTCAACATCACCATGAACAACCAATATCCAACATAATTTCCAAACCCCTCATTCACCACACTCATCCTCATACTTCAAGTGCACAACTCAAATCAAACCACCATAATGATTCAAGAAATTTGCAAATACACACTCATCAATGTTAATTACACCTTAACTAACAAAATACAAGTATAAAAGATCAAAATTTGAATTAAAGGCTAGTTAGAGTTTCACCTCTCAACCACTTGAATATACTCAAAGGGGAGCAAGAACCGGTTGAAAATGGTGGCATCGGGACGGGCAGCTGCTGGGGAACAGACGGCGACGGTTTTCAGTGACGGTGGGCGGCCGGCGTGTGGTGGTGGGCTGAGGCAGGGGCTGGCGAACAGGGGAAGGCAAGGGGAGGGGGACGTCGGGTCAGGGGGCAGAGCAATTGGGGGGGAATGTTTGGGATTTTATTATTTTCATTTGTTTAGTTTTGTTTGTTTAATTTAGGTTAAAAAAACTCCTTTTCCTTTTCTTTTTTTTTTCCTTCTACCTTTTGTTTGTGGACACATAACCCCACCTTTTTTTTTCCTAGATTTTTCTTAGATAAATATCCAACCTCCCTTATTTTATTTTCTTTTATTATTATTTTTTTGATTCATTATATACATATATACATCTTTAGATATAATTGTGGGTATATATGATTGAAGTAGTAATTTTGGCTAGAGTTAATAAATTTAAATTTTACATCCTTTAGATATAATTTTGGGAGAAGATATTCTCATTTTCTTCTTCTTCTTCTTCTTCTTCTTCTTCTTCTTCTTCTTCTTCTTCTTCTTCTTCTTCTTCTTATTACTACTACTACTACTACTACTACTACTACTACTACTACTATGTTTGTTCTCTTAGTATCATTATTATCATTATTGTACAAATTTACCCTTTGATAGGCTATTTTATTTCATTTGTTTACTTATTTATTTATTTATTTTTTATTATGCAGTCATTCAAATATTTATTAGAATCTTGAAGGAATTATTTCAGGAGCATTACAAGGTTCATTTCGAGGCCACGTCGTCGTTTCAACCTGCGATGCGCATTATAAATACATATACATAAAATGATAAATTGAAATATGGCGCCCAACTTAATTAATTTATGATTAGGGTAATTTGAAGTAATTAACAAGAAGTTTAGGTTCGGGCCGTTACAATGGAGATATGCTATGAAGGCACCAACACAAAACCTAATAGTATTTATATCTCAATAAACGTATGCTTAGAGGGATATAATAAATATGAGTTGTGTGCTTACATGGATAGTAGTTGTTCTATATGCTTTGACAAAAATTATTATTTTCAGAGTTTATGTAGAAAAGAGCTAAAAATCCTTTACAAGTAAGGATAGCTAATAATAGCATTATGAGCCACAATGAAGCTATCGAAGGGTTATCCATAAAATTAGGAGGAGTTCAATGCGTTCTACTTATTATATGGGCTACTGATCAAGCCTCTCATGATATGATTATTGAAAATAACTTCTAGAGATTATATCCTCAATGCACATAGACCATAAACGAAGTAATATTTACAATTATTGGTTACTCAGTTCCTATTGAAAAATTAAGCAAGGCTTACATACATCAAAAAATTGAGTTTCACATGCAGCCAGCGTGATGAGAAGATAATGCCTACACAACGTAAGGTAGTACTAACAATCTCATTACTTGAGTTATCTATTAAAAATCAGATTGTTGAACAACAAGAGCAATTATGTAAAAAACTCTACTCTGATAATCCTCTAAAATTTTGGGATAAAAATAAGATTTTACAAAAATTACTTTGTTAAATACCAATACTATTATTAGAGTCAAACAAATGATGTATACACACCAGGATATCCAGGAATGTGATAAGCAAGCCAAAGAACTTCTGGAAAAATGATTAATTAGAAATAGGAAGGGTCCTCACACTAGTCCCGCCTTCATGGTAAGAAATTATATAGAAGAAAAAAGAGAAAAAGCAAGAACGGTAGTAAATTACAAAAAGGTTCATGATAATACTATCTTTGATGGTTATTACATTCCTAACAAAGCAGCCCTTTTTAATAGAATTCAAGGCGCCTCTTGGTTCTTGAAAATGGATTGTAAAAGTGGTCTTTGGTAGATAAAAAAGGACAAAAAAGCATTCCTTTAACTGCATTTAGTGTGCCACAAGGACACTATAAATAGATAGTAATGTCATTTGATCTTAAAAATGCACCTCAAATATTTCATAGAAGAATGGATAATATTTTTAAAGATTTTCACTACTGTTGCCTAGTTCGCAGTGATGATATCCTTATCTTTTTCAAAACCATAAAATAGCACAAAGATGTCTCAGCTATCACTCAAAGATGCATTGATCATGGTATTATATTAGGTAAGAACAAGTGCATTTATGTTGAACAAGAGATTGAGCTTTTAAGTCTAGAGATAAAAACTGGATAAATTATTCTACAAAAACATATCTTGGAAAAAATAGAAAATTTTCCTGAAAGGATTGAAGATAAGAAGCAGCTAGAAAAGTTTCTTAGATGCCTTACCTATGCTTTAGATTTCATTAAAGATTTAGCTAAACTGAGAAAGGCATTGCAGCAAAAACTCAAGAAAAAGGTAAGATGGACATAGACCACTAATGATACAAAGATTATTCAAAACTTCAAAAAGATGTGCAAAAATCTTCGTGTTCTCTATTTGTCTAATGAAGGAGATGATTTAGTTCTTGAGACAAATGCCAGCAATGAGCATTGGAGTGCAGCATTCAAAATCAAAGAAGGAAAAATACTTTGCAAATATTGCAATGAAAGTTTTAATATGGCAGAATGCAATTATCCCATGATAGAAAAAGAAATCCTTGCAATCATAAGGGGAATTGAAAAGTTTTTAATCTTTTTTGACCCAAAACCTTTTCGTGTTCGAGCTTATTGCAAAGGAATACTTGGTTTTATGAAAAATAATTTATCAAACATACAAGCGCAAGGACAACTCCTGCATTGGCAATTGTGGCTTAACCACTTTTCCTTCTCTATTGAACATATATAGGGATCGAAGAACTCTCTGGCAGATAGTTTAACTCAAGAACTCACAAATGGTGATCGTCAGAGCAGAACTCCTGTCTGAAAACGAGGAAATCCATAATGACATGCCCTTACTACTAGAATGGATTTCTCCTTCTAATAAAGTCCTTATTGATAAATTGAAATTCCATACAAAAAGTAGATCATGTTTTGGTCTGCTATCTTCTGCCTACCTAATAACCCAAAAATTTTTCCTTCTAGAGTTACAAGTTAATTACCTAAGATATCTTTATGATATTTAAGAAAAATAAAATTCTTATGTCTAAGAAAAATGGTTTAATGAGTGGTATGCGCCCTGCATAGACTATTATCATCATTATTCCTATAATATTTGGGAGTCTTGCAGTACAACGATTTAGTTTCCTGATAAGACTGGAGTCGGAGGTGTTAGTTTCCCAACAAATTCAATCTCTCCAAATGGCCATGCATTAAAGCTTGGGAATACGAAATGATAATTTACTTCATGGAAATCCCAAATCCAAAGTACCCATTTTCCTCAAAATTAACCAAGTTTCAACAATGCATGTTCAAAAGGATTCATTGGATTCTTATATCTCCTTATGGTCTAACAAAAATTTCATATAATAGATGCCTACATGTGGAGATGCATTGTACACTAATCGAATATGAAAATAGAAAAGTCAAACCAACCCATTATCTTGTTCAGATCATTGACTACAATGATCCCTATGATCAACGACACAAATGGTTTCCAGAACAGTAAGAATTAGTTACTAATCCTACTTTTGCAAGAGCCATCAGCTTTTACAACATTTATCATCAAAGCAGGGAATTAATTGAACAATGAAAAAGGTTAATACATTGTGGAAACACCACTTTCGCCTATGACAATGAGTTTACAGAATACATGAAGGTGGAGGGAGCAGTTTCAGAAGATATCTTTGATCATCTCTTTGATGTTGGAGCTAAAAAATTCTTATCAAAGAAATGAAAGAAATATCATCTTGAATTATTCGAGAAATGGGATCTAAAACATCCTCAACAACTTAATGAAAATTTTAATGATTATCCAGATAATGATGGTTTGAAAGATATAATTAGAGATAAGGGCATGTAGAATCTCAATAATAGTCACTAGTCTTATCATCATTAAAATTTCTGAAAAGTGGTTACTCCATTATTGTACTATTTTGACAAGCATCAGGTATATAAAATAAGACAGTCTACTGTAGCCATGTGAAAAATCAATGTGTACTGTAACCAATAGGATATCTTATGTACCCCATCCCCTCTACAAAAGGAAAAGTCTACTGCTGAGAAGGGACACGGTTATTTGAGCATTCTTGAGCAAAAGAGAAGTCGGGATTCTCCATTTCTTTATAAGCAAGCATCTCTAATGATCTTAACTTAAGTCCCTCTTAAAACTTTCTATTGTAATATATCCGATTTCAAGCTTTCAATAAAAGAAGTTTTCCAGTAGAGAACGTTATTCAATTGAACCTCATGTATTAAATATTATAATTTTTTGATTAAAATCTTGCTATCCTTTAAAAATATATAAAACTTGATTAGTGACTACGACCCAGGTAGGAAACGAAGCGGATCTGTGTTGTGTCTGATCTAAGGAAGGTGCAATTGAGATTTAGAGGAATGCTGGAGTTCAACGTCGACTAAGTTCAGATAATGGTTGAAACTCTCTAATTATGCTTTAATTATTTTGCTAAGCATGGTGTGCCGTTAATCACAGAAAATATAATATTTATGATATAAGTGGTAGATTGTGATAATTAATACCAGTAAAGTCATTATAAAAAGTTCAAATAAAAATATAAGCTTAGTTTTAGTAAAAAAGCCCCAAAAAGTTGAGTATTTACACTTTAAACCTGATTTGGGCCAAAACTAGAAAATTCAGAAAGTTTAGGGTCCAAGTTGCAAAGAAAAATTTTAAAAAGTAACTATTTCGTAAAATATTGATCCCTGTTAATAGTTTATCCAAAATAGTAGGTACTTGGAAATACATTCTAAAAAACTTGATCCTAAAAATTATTTCTATAGAATCTAGGGTACCCCAGAGTTGCAAATTGGGTGTAGCCAATGTTTATGACTTTCAATAGGACATGAAGGTTAACATTCTTGCCATGTCCAACATGCAATGTTAAAACGTTTGGACTTGAAGGCATGTATTTCACAAATTTATTTAAAAATGTGTAACATTAGTAACAATTATTCGCTCAATATTACCTCTCATAATTTATTTAGTTACCATATCATATGCAAATTTAATTTTGCCATCTTTGGCAACCTTTCCTCACCATAAATCCAACAAATACCATATTTTTTCTTTTATGCTAAGCACTATTAATATCCAATGGCATGCGTCCAACAATGGGACGTAAACCATAGCACAGATAAATTAATGAAATCTTCGTTTGGTTTTTTTCTAGATTGGAAAACAAGTAATAATATATACATATTAACAATTAGCACATGTGGTCAATATGGCTTGTGTCTTTAGAAATATAACAATCAACAATAGATATATTACATTATTTGCAAGTTTCACTAAAGTGAATAATCTAGTATATTCGATAACATTTCAACATTAATAAAAATAAAGGAAGCACAAATTTAAAAATATATACCAAATTCAATTACCTAAACCATGTCAGGTAAATACAATTTATTACTTCCCTCTTTTTGTGCTTTCAAACAGTCGATCGAACATAAATGTGTCTATACACTATTAAATAAAAGATAATTGTACTGTATTATAAAATTTTGAAATAGTGCATATATTTTGATGATTATTCATTAAATGAAATTAATCTTACGCATATACTTACCCAATTTGTTAGCTCATTGCCATCATCCAAAGGTAATTAGTCATGTACTATTAAAAATTCGTCAACCTTGGAATTTTCATTTGCAATTTCATTTGCCTTTTTCCACTTAACAGCATTATTGCATATTATGGCTGCTTCATCTATCAAACAAGACAAAGTTTATATTTATTAGAATAACCATGTGAGACATCATTGTTCTGATAATCAAGAATGTCATCATTTAAATCTATGAGCTGTAAAAAAGGTGAAATAAAAAATAATTGACTTAAACGCCATATATAGCGACATACTAACTATGCGTCAATGTACCTTATATACATACCACTATTGGTATAATATTCTTGTCAGTTACATGATTGCTAATTACGGGGTGTTCATAGTTTGGGTACCTGAATCAAAAGTAATTTCGGTTCGGGTGCCCAAAATTTCGGATCAGAACAATGGTGAACCATATCCGAACCGAAATATTTGGGTACACGAAATTTTCATGTGAGTATGGATTTTCGGTTATCCAATCAGCCAATTTTTTGAAAATATTTGTTCCTACTTTGTCTTTTTTTTTTTTGTATCCATAATTATTGCAATTTATGCTATAAAACTTTGCCACATTGAGCCAACTAATACTGGATATTATCATACAATGTGTGGCACAGTAAGTTACTAGCATTCACATTTCAAAGACTTCACACCTTCAGAACATCATATTCAAGCTCAACCCATTGTTCAGATGAAACAAAGTTTTATAGAGAACTCAAACATCTAAAGAAAACATTACAACAAGGTTTCGGATTTTTGGGTACCCGAAATTATGAAATATCCAAACTGCATCTAAACCAAAAATTTTTAAAAAGATTTCAGTTCAGATACCCAATATTTTGGGTCGGTTCGCGGTTTTTTTGGTTTAGGTTTTGTTGTTACTGATAGTTTTGACCATCGACAAGTTGCTTTCAGAAATATGTAGATCGTATAGATCAATAGATTCGATAAACGATACAATATGAGAAGGGAGTTACCAACAACAATTAAAAGTGATCACAATTCATATTAATAAAGAAAGAATAAGAAGCATTTGACATCACCCCATTGCATCATCCTTTTCCAACAATGACTCTTTGTGTTTGTCAGTTGTAAAATTAGCTAAATTTAAATAATCATCCAAAACATTGGCTCTTAGGGGTTTACCTTGCAATAGTATTTTATTCATTAAATCATACGATTTGCTAAATCATACGACTTGCTAAGTTGTACATTCACACGGCTTGCTATGTTGTACATCATGAGTGGGGACAAAATTTAAAACAACACAAAGAAGTATTATTTTTTTTCTCAACTAAGGCAAACAATATTAAAGATTAATGGCATATCTTCATTGTGCAACAGTAAGTCTCTTTGTTGAAGTATAATTATGTCATCTTTATCCAACAAGTGATACTTCTCTAATGTCAATTCTTGACTTGCTGATTTTATGCCCCAATCTCTAAGAAAAGCGGTGGAGTACAGCACCCTGGATGGCCTTAACCCTGTAGCTAGCATCACTAGCTTACACTCTGAACTGAGTAGCATGAGACACGTGGAATCCCGTCTGAATAAGATAGGACCACCTTGCAATGTATCACACTCCTAAGTGACCGATAGCCAAGTAGTACCGTGAGGGAAGAGTGAAAAGAACCTCATTTGGATGAGTGAAACCGTAAGCTCTCTCAAGCAGGGGAGGAGAATGAGTGTGCTATAACCGTGTACTTGTAAAACAATGAGTTGGCGACTCATAGGCAGTGGCCTGGTGTCACCTCACTTTTCCACCTCTGTGTGTGTGTGTGTGTGTGTATATATATATATATATGTACATATATATATATATATATATATATATATATGAAATAAAAGAGGAGAGATATGATTGAATAAATTTGTATATAGACAATTCCTCTTCCTCTTCCATTCTGCTGTGTACATGCAATATTATATACACCAAGGGTTTGATCAGCTTGCCGCCTAAGACTCCTAGCCATACAATAATAAGGAAACATGACAATTCTAGTTACATAGAAATAGGAAACACAAATAATAACAAATAATAAAATCTATACAATTATTTATTTCCTAACACTCCCCCTCAAGTTGGAGCATGAGGATTAAGAATGCCCAACTTGGACCTTAAAAACTGAAACTGTTGCGTGCCTAGAGGTTTAGTGAAAATATCTGCAACCTGATTCCGGGATGCGACATATCTAGTTTCAAGGTCTTTGAGAAGGAGACGTTCTCGAACAAAGTGACAATCAATCTCTATATGCTTTGTGCGTTCATGGAAAACAGGATTTTTAGCAATATGTAATGCAGCCTGATTGTCGCAGTATAGCTTCATAGGCTTGGCAAGAAAGATACCTAAAGAACCCAGGAAAGATTTAATCCATATCAATTCACTAGTCACAGTGGCCATAGCACGATATTCAGCTTCTGCTGATGATCTAGATACTGTACTTTGTTTCTTCGTCTTCCAAGATACAGGAGACCCACCAATGGTAACAAAATAGCCAGTTAAGGATCTTCTAGTGAGGGGACATGCTCCCCAGTCTGAATCACAAAAAGCAAAAACATTCAGATCTGCATCTGCCTTGAGTAACAAACCTTGACCTGGATTTCCTTTTAGATATCTCAGAACACGTCGAGCAGCTTCCATATGAGCTTCGGTAGGTCCTTGCATGAACTGGGACAATATATGTACCGCATAGCACAACTCAGGTCGCGTGATGGTGAGGTAGATGAGCCTCCCAACCAAACGTCTATATCGAGTAGGATCCTTGATCAATGGACTCTCATCAACTGCGAGTCTATGGTTAGCTTCCATTGGAAAAGCCACCGGCTTTGATCCAAGAAGTCCGCACTCCTCAATAATTTCCAAGGCATACTTTCTTTGGCACAAAAACAAACCATGCGGACTTCTTGCTACTTCAATTCCTAGGAAGTATTTTAGAGGGCCCAAATCTTTAATATGAAAGCAACTGTTCAAATAAGATTTAAACTCAGCACAAGCTACAGGATCGTTTCCTGTAAGCACCAAATCGTCCACATAAACTAGCAATGCCATAAATATATCACCTTTTCGATAAGTAAATAGGGAATAATCTGCATATGATTTGACAAAACCATATTCAAGCAATTTTGAAGAAAGTTTAGCGAACCATTGACGCGGTGCCTGTTTAAGTCCATAAAGTGATTTCCTGAGTTTACAAACCTTGTTAGCACCTGATGGACGAAAACCTGGAGGAAGTCGCATATAAACTTCCTCGTCCAAATCGCCATGCAGAAATGCATTATGCACGTCCATTTGATGAAGCTCCCAACCTTTTGCAATAGCCACTGCTAGGAAACATCGAACACTCACCATTTTAGCTACTGGTGCAAAGGTTTCATGATAGTCAAATCCCTCAATCTGTTCATCTCCTCGAATCACAAGTCGTGCCTTGTAGCGCTCAATCGTCCCATTAGAGTTGTACTTAACTTTATATACCCATTTACAGTTTATGGGTTTCTTGTTAGGAGGCAGATCCTCAATTGTCCAAGTCTTGTTCAGCTCTAGAGCTTCGATCTCCTTGGCCATAGCTTCTCTCCACTTTATGTCCTTTACAGCCTCATGAAAATACCTAGGCTCAACAATTTTGGTGATAGCAGCAAGATAATTTCTATGCGCAGTTGAGAATTTAGCACAAGTAATATAATTAGCTACAGGATATGGTTTACCTGAAGAGGCCTTTTGTAATGGGTTCGAAGAAGGGGGGTCCTTTGAGCGAGCAGCATAGCACAAATAATCTTCTAAATGTCTCGGTGCTTTCCTGTTGCGTTGATTTCTACCTAGATTTTCTTCTGCCTGGAGCATATTACTCCCCCTGTTTACCAACACGCTGGGCCCACCAACCGGTGTTTCAATACCAGCCGCGTGACTATCATTGCTCTCAGCAGGCCCAGTATGCTCAGGCACCCCAATCTCCTCAGCAAGCTCAGGACCCATATTGTTTTCTTCGCTGCTTTGGTCTTTCGTGGAGTCAGAAGGCTGGGCCATTGGTTCTCTTCTAGTGCGGAACTGTGATGGCTGAGAATCATCATGGTACTGAGTTATGTGCAGTAGCTCACGGCTTTCTTCAAAGTCAAAGGAACTTCCCAAATTTTGCCTTCGTACGGCTTCCTTTTCTCCTTGAGTAGAATAGGGAAATATGTCCTCATGAAAAATAACGTCTCGGCTTACAAATAGTTCGTTCGTTTCGAGGTCATAAACCTTCCATCCCTTTTTAGCAAAGGGATAGCCTACAAATATACATCTTCTACTATGCGCAGCAAATTTATCCTTCTGTCGCTGATATCGGTGAGCATAGCACAAGGAACCAAAAATTTTAATATGCGCATATGTAGGCCTGGCTCGGAAAAGTATCTCATAAGGGGTCTTCCCATGCAAGGTTGATGCGGGAGTTCGATTAATTAGGTATGCTGCTGTTAAAACACATTCTCCCCAAAATTCTAATGGAAGATTAGCTTGGAAACGAAGAGCCCGAGCAACATTCAGAATATGCCGATTCTTTCGTTCAACCCTACCATTCTGTTGCGGGGTGTCTGTACAACTCGTTTGATGTATTATACCTTGTTCTCCATAGAATTGCTTCATGAGCCCAGAAGTGAACTCGGCTCCATTATCACTCCTTATTACTTTAACACTCTGAGCAAATTGAGTCTTGATCATTAGACAGAAATTTTTAAGCAATTTAGAGGCTTCACTTTTTTCTTTCATCAAAAATACCCAAGTACCACGACTGGCATCGTCAACAATAGCTAAGAAATAGTGGGCTCCACATAAGGACTCAATTTGATAGGCACCCCAAATATCACAGTGTATTAAATCAAAACACTCTGAAGCGTTATTATTGCTAATAGGGAACGGCATACGAGTCTGTTTAGCTCTAAAACACACATCACATACATCTATACGCTTATTATTAAGACCTCCAATGCTACTTGACAAAAAGGACATAACTTGGTGACTCGGATGTCCAAGCCTACGATGCCATAGCTCAGAAGTAGTAACCTTGTTGACTTGAATACTTTCTGGTTGGATGTCCTTGAAGAAAAAGACCCCTCTTCTTTGTTCACCCAGTCCAATCGCCTCCTCGTAGAATGGTCCTGTATAACGCATAATTTGTGAGTGAAAGTTACTGTGCAAAATAACTCATTTATAAGCTGCGCAATAGAAATTAAATTGCAATTTAAATCAGGTACGTATAAAACGTCATGAAGGATAACAGTGGAGTTGAGTTGAACCAGGCCACGTTTAGTGGCTACGCTATATTGACCGTTGGGCATGTTGACTATAATCGGATGACCATCATACGTTTGTGTTAACTTGCTCAACTCTCCAGTCATATGATACGAAGCTCCACTGTCTAATAGCCATTCACTTTTACCTGATAACTTCTCATTACCAGCTTTCGGGGTCTCAATGAGAGTTAGTAGCTTTTGCAATTGTTCAGCTGAAATTCCTGGTATAGTCGCACGGCCTCCATCAGCGTTTGTCTGCCTGGGCTCTTCTAGTGCTGTCTGGACAGTGTACGCTGCTCCGGTACCTCTGCCGCGCCCTCCTGTGCTGCGACCTCCGCGTCCCCCTCTGCCGCGTCCTCGACTGCTTCTTCGAGCCACCCATCCATCCGGGTAGCCAATCAACTCAAAACAGCTACCTTCTTCATGGCCTATTTTCCCACAATGTTTACATATTGGGCTTCCAACTTGAAATTGTGTTGTTCTGGGCACGTTGTTGACAGCGAAAGCGGCGGCAGTCTCGGGTCTACTCTCACGTTGAACCATCATCTTTTTATGATTTTCTTCCTGCAATATTATATTGAAAATCTTACCAAGAGGGGGGAGCGGATCTTGAGTGAGAATTTGACCCCTCACTTGAGAATATAGATCATCGTTTAATCCCATCAGAAATTGATGAGATTTCTCTTCCTCATACATAGCAACAATTTTCTTTGACACTCCACACTCACAGTTCTTACATGTACAGAATGGAACCTTCACATGATTGTTTAGTTCATTCCATAAATTTGTTAGCTTTGAATAGAACTCTCCAACGTCAAGATTCCCTTGCTTACAATCTGCTATTGCGGCCTTCAGTTGGTGTATTTTTGGTGCGTTTGTCACCGAATATCTCCTTTTCAAATCATTCCACATAGCATACGCTGTTTCTGAATATGCCACACTCATACGTAGCTTCGGATCAATAATATTGAGAAGCCATGAACATAGCATGGAATTCGCCATATCCCATGCATTAACTTCTGAAAAATCCACGTCGCTTGTCTCTGCTGGACGTGTCAGGGTTCCATCGATGAACCCCAGCTTGTTCTTCGCTATTAGAGCTGTTCTTACAGCTCTTTCCCATAAATCAAAGTTCTTGCCATCAAAAATTACAGCTGTTATCAACACCCCGGGTCCTTCCGACGGGTGTAAATAATATGGTGAATGAGATTCAATCACAAACCTCTTCTTTCCTCCTCCACTCATGATTGAAAAATATGAACTTGATAATTTTGATAACCTAGCTCTGATACCATGAAATAAAAGAGGAGAGATATGATTGAATAAATTTGTATATAGACAATTCCTCTTCCTGTTCCATTCTGCTGTGTACATGCAATATTATATACACCAAGGGTTTGATCAGCTTGCCGCCTAAGACTCCTAGCCATACAATAATAAGGAAACATGACAATTCTAGTTACATAGAAATAGGAAACACAAATAATAACAAATAATAAAATCTATACAATTATTTATTTCCTAACATATATGTGTGTGTGTGTGTGTGTGTGTGTGTCTATATATATATATATATAACACACACACACACACCACACACATCTATATATGACATACACACATATATATGCATATATATATATATATATATATATATATAATATATATATATCATATATATATATATATATATATATATATATATATATATATATAGGTTGATTGCTTTAGTGTTTTGTGTAGGAGAGCTTTTATTTTTATGTCATTTATAACAATTGGGCCGTCCCTTATAATAACAATCCCATCACGGATGTATGATTTACTGCAACGTAAGTTTTGATGTCACCAATAGTACTTGATGATGTTTGTCACACCAAACCATCGCTGCCGTAGGCAACAATCTTCAACCAAACAGTGGAGACATGACGAAATAGCAAGAACATATATGGCAGCAGTCATGAATAGATATCGGTAGTGCTAGATCTCAGCAACACTAACACTAGCACTGCTAGAAACTAGTAAATTGGGCTAGACGATAGGAAAAGAGAGCTTCACAAATTAGGGTGTTTTTTGTGGCTGATTTGAGAAACAAAGGATTCCTAGAAAATTAACATTGGCCGGGATGGGATCGGGCAGCTCTGATACCAAATTCATGTAGGACGCACTAAGCGCAATTCCTACAAAGGGGAATAATTGATATATGGATACTCTAAGAGCAATTCCCACACTGAAAAATTCATACAATAATTTTCACTTAAATTCAATATCAATTCTTATTCATGATCTACCTTCTTCAATTATATAAAGGGGTTTATATAATCAGGAGGCTAACTAGTATTAGGAAACATAAATAATAAGATATACACTAGAAAAGGATAAACATATATAATCTAATCATATCATATATCATATAGATAATCTAAAACTAAATGTGTTCCTAAATGAATGACATTTGGCATAATATCATTGCCCTAAGTAGTTTTTTTTTCTTTTTCCTTTGGGGTTTATAGTTAATGCAATAAATGACAATATGTTAATGTCAATATGGCCTTATAAAGCATGAAATGGGAAAAAAAATTAGGTGTACTATGACATTTGAAATAACTCCATAAATTTTAATTAAAGTATACTATGATCTTCGAAATACATCCATAAATTTTAATTAAATTTTAATACATTTTAATGTTCCTAAAGTGATACTTGCTAACTAAAGTGACACTACAAATTTTCAACGTATGATTTTTTTCTCTATCTAACAAATACATCAAAGTTTAATATATTTTAATCAAGCTTCATTAATATATAATAAAAGTTTCATATTAATGTTCGTAACTAAATTGATTCTTGGTCAAAATGATCTCATGAAGCCATAAAATGCTAAGAAGATTTAGTATACCATTACTTTTGAAATACATCCATAGATTCTAAGTACATTTAAATATATTTTACTGTTCCTGACTCAAAGTGATGTTGCCTAATGAAAGTGATACTGCAAATTCCTAACGTTTGATTTATCTTTATCTAACAAATACATCAAGGTTTAATATATTATAATAATGTACCATTAATGTAAATTAAAGTTTTATTTTAATGTTCCTAACTCAAGTGATGCTGCCTAGCTAAAGTGCTACTGCAAATTCCTAATGTCTAATTTTTCCCTATCTAAAAAATACATCAAAGTTTAATATATTGTGTAATGATGTATCATTAATATCAAATTAAAGTACAATACATTTCAATGTTGGTTTAATGATTTATTGGGTGGCTAATAGTCTTGTATGTCTCCAATCTATAACTGACTAAAATATTGAATGTTATGACACAATTACTATTTGATTGTGATTCCTAACCTTTTCATGATGTAAAGTGGAAAAAAAAAAAATTAAGTTATGACATATATTATTGTTTGAATAAATAAAAGAAAATATTTTTAAATTAATTAATTATTTTAAGTACCTATATGTCAATTGATCATGGGCCACAATTAATTAATTATTATTATATTAAACTATATTATTATATCTATGCACCCCAATAGAAGCATAGTTCAAATAGGAAAAACTCAATACTACGACATAAACAGAGAAATTATACTATCATTTATGAAATAATATTATTAGACTTAAAATACATATTTATATGGTCCAGAAAACACCCAGTATGTGCTACTATTTACAAGATTTAGATATTGATCCCTACCCCCTTTTTAATATCATTCTTTATTCATTCTTGAACTCTAAAAAAACATTTTGTGTGCATTGACTAATACCTTCGCTACTAAGATGAGTCTATTTTCTTTCTAGCGAACACATGAAAGTTTAAAATATTTTAATGAGGTGTAATATTAACTTTAATACATTTGAATGTTGCTGACTATAATTCTTAACATTGAGCTATAAGATTCTAAATACCTATGTGTCTTACTAAATAGATAACAACAACAATAACAATAACACCAAATAAAATAAAAAAATAAAAATAATATCTTCTATATAAATAAATTATTCACAATAAAATTTTTATAAACAAAAAGTGGACAGTGAAAATGTAATTGAATTATTTAACTCAATGCATACAAGTGTATACAGTAACAAATTCATAAGTAATATACAATTCAAAACATTTAAGCTTTAAAAAGGTGTTGAAAATGTACAACCACAAAATAACTATATAAAAAATAATAAACCATCACGAAACATATATAATTCATAATCTATAATTACATCTCAAATATTGATGTAAATCAAAACTAATTAGCTAATAATCAAAATCTCAAATGAAGTATTACACATGCCCGTGTGAAGTATGGAATGTACAATAGTATTATCCTAATAGACTAAAAAAAGAGACAGTCCAGTGCACAAGCATCCTGTGTTCACGCAGGGTCTGGGAAAGGGCCCCATCCCAATGAATAAATTGTAGGTAGCCTAACCTGACTTTCCCAGTGTCTGATTTCAAGGCTCGAACACGTGACTTTTTGGTCACACGGAGACAACCTTACCGTTACTCCAAGGCTCCCATTCAAAAAGGGAACCCGATGCATAAGCATCCCGCGTTCACACATGGTACAGGGAAAGGCCCCACCCTAAAAGGTGTATTGTAGGCAGCCCATCCTAACTTTGTTAGTGGCTGATTTTAGGGCTCGAACCCATGATCTTTTAGCTACACGGAGACAACTTTACCGTTGCTCCAAGACTCCCCTTCAAATAGAAATGGACAAATGGAGGAGTTTGGATTCGAACGTGCGACCACACAAGGGCAAGGAGGAAAGAGTTAGGCACAACAACCACTTAGCCATCTTACACCTTAAAGACTAGAAAATTAAACCTTAACAAAATATCACTAAATATCCTTATTTTGGCTATTTTAAAATATGCTTAAAACTAAGCTACGAAAATAATAAAAAAATACAAAAGATCTCTAATATCAAAATGTTCTAATTTTTTAAATCTTTTTACCCATTCTTTACTCCTATCCTGCATTAGGTTTGGACAAGAATGAAAAGGTTTCTTTAGTTTGGAATGAGATCCCTTTAGACCTCTTGTGGTGTACTCAGAAGGAAAGGAATCATCCGATCTTTGAGGATGAAGCCTTATCCTATCAAAATTTCAAGCTCTACTTGTTTAGACTTTTGTGTAGTTGGAGGGCTTAAGGGTGGACAAAAAAAATTGGAGTTCTTTAGATTTTTTGGATAATATTATGCATCAAAACTTGCGGGCATAGTGTTTTTGGAATTGCCTCTTTTGTACATGGATGCGTTACCTCGGTGTTAATTTATTGCATCTTTTGATTTCTCATCCAAAAAACAAAAAAGGCCCCAGCCTGGACAAGCACATAAAGATTAGCCACGGAAGTCAGCCCTAACTTTATAGCAAAATACGATGGTCAGCAGCTTCGCTACACACTAATATAAAACAGCGAACAAATGAATTGATGACAATCATTACTGACTTTCATTATCGATTCACCCTTAATCCTTGCCATAATCTTACAAGTTCCCCTTGCAAGTTTTAGTCACACCTTTGATTACCTGCGGTCTAAACTGATCTTTTAGAGCAATGACTAAAGTTAAGTCAAATGGAAAGGCTCCTGTACAATAGGCTGTTGTTAGCAGTGTCAGTTCTTGTAGTTCGAATCAAGGGGGCGATTCCCACAATCAGAACAACGAAGATGGTAAATGTAAGAATAATGGTGGGCGCCACAACTAGAATCGAAGCAGCAACAACAACAACAAAGGAGGTAACATGAATAATAACAACAATAGTTCCCGGCAAAATGACTCGTCTCTTAGGAGTATCCCGGCCCTACTAGTATCATATATGGTAGGCTGCCACCCCAATGGTATTTGTCAAATCTGTCATGCCCCAGGTCACTCAGCTGACATCGACCCTAGCCGCTATCAACCTCGCCAGCAGCCAGTGCTTCTTGTATACGCTACTGTTAATTCCATCGATGCTAGTGAATAGATTTGGTATCCAGATTCTGCTGCTGCCGCCCAAATGACTCCTGGCGATGGTAAGCTACTCTCAAAGTCTCTTTACTCTGGAATGAGTCTTGTTAAAGTTGGAAATAGAACCTTGTTGCCTATTAACCATGTTGGTAATAGTGCTGTGTCTACTCCTATTAAGCCATTACGTCTTCGTCATGTCCTTCACGTACCCAGTTGAGTCATAACCTTTTATCCATTAGGAAACTTTGTCATGACCACTATTATAATGTGGTGTTTGATTCTGATTCTATTTGTTTCATGGACAACACTACAGGGGACGCCCTTTTGCAAGTCCCTAGTGTTGGTAATGTCTGTCCAATCTGTCTTCCTGCTAAAAGCCCTTTGGTTCTAGCTAAACTGGCGTTAAGTTCTTCAAGAGATCACTCACATTGTCATCTGGGGCATTGTGGAGCTCATATTCTTGCCGGTTAGAGGAAAAATGAACTTTTGAATGTTTCTACTGCTTTTATTGATAATTGTACGACCTGTCGATTAACCAAGTTTCATAAACTTGCATTTAATTTAGTTGAACATTGTAATCATTTCCCTCTTGAGTTAATACATTTTGATGTATTGCAGTCTCTTGTTTTATCTCATCAGGGCTTTAAGTATTATGTCTCATTCATAGATGACATTTCTTGTTTTACGTCGATGTATCCTATGAAATGAAAGTGGGAAGTCTCAACTATTTTTGGCACATTCAGAACCTTGGTTGATCTTTTTACCCATAAAATTAAAATGTTTCAGAGATATGGGGGCAACGAATTTGATCAAACTTCCATGTATGACCTATTTCTTAAACATGGCATTTATTTTCGTAATTACCTTGACACACAACAACAAAATGGAGTGGCAAACTGGAAGCGCAGACATCTTTTAGAAATGACTTGTTCCTTTTTATTGATCCCTCTCTTCCTGCCTCTTTTTGGTTAGATGTGCTCTATGCTGTTGTTTACCCCATAAATAGGCTCCTTACTCCCATTTTTTGTGAAAAGTCGCCCTGTGAGATTTTATTTGCAAAGGTACCTGATTACAAGTTTCTAAAATCCTTTGGGTGTGCTTGTTTTTCTTTTTTCTCGTATGTAAATAAATTCTCTTCGAGGTCTATTCCTTGTGTGTTTCTGGGTTATGCCCCTCACTATAAGGACTATTGTTGTTTAGATCCCATTTCGAACCATGTTTATGTTGGTAGGCATGTGCCTTTCCATGGAAATGACTTTTCGTTTTCAACTCCGGCTTCTCAAGCCCCCTCCATTCATGATCCACCCCAGTTTTATCTTACTAAAATTTTGAGTCTTTCCCCTGCTTCGGCTATTGTCACATCGTCTACTCAGCCCGGCCCATCGTCTTTGGCGAATTTTTCTCTTGGCCCTAATGCTGCCTCACTCCATACCGCACAGGCTGTGCCATGAACCAACCCATTCCGAGTGCTCCCTTCATGTCACTGCAGCCCACTTCTCATGCTAAATCGCTTCAGCCCAGTCCTCCCCACCAACCAGAGATCAGCCCAAAACTAGCCTTCAACCCAACCTGACCCAACCTAAGTACCCATCATGGATATGAAATTTAATTTACTTTGTGTTAACCGATTGTGTCATGGTAACAACTGCATGATTAATTTTAATACTTCTTCTATGCAGATTAAGGACAGGGCCAGGGGAAAAACTCTTTTAGAGGGTTACGAATGATATTGGCATCCATTTCATTCATTCATCTTCCCTTCACATTGCTTTGGTTTTGATTCAAGCATCTGGCGATATCTAGCACACTAGGTTAGGACTTTGTAGGACTAGAATTTTAGATATTCTTAAGCATAAACATTTCATTCGCACTGCGTCCAAATTTTCAAATAAACATGTTGTTTGTCGAATTGGTACAGTCTATCAATTGTAACTTACTGATGTGGATCAGAACTTTACTACACTATTATATTTAGTTCACGTGAATATTTGGCAATCCCCTATCCTTTCTGATGTTGATTATCTATATTATGTTTTCTTTTTTTTGCAGATGATTGCGCACATTATACATAGGTGTGTCATAAGAGAACCAACTCTGAGGTACATTCTATTTTTCTGGCTTCCAAAAATTAGTTGAAATTTTTCTTAGGTGCATCCTCAAATTTATAAAGTGATCTTGGCAGGGAATTTGATAATATTCCCCTTCTTAGTCATTTTCAAAATTGTGGAATTCCTTTTTGCAAATCTTGTCCAAAGATACCCAAACAAAATGGTGTGTCAAAGCACAAACATTGCCATATCATTGTGATGGTCCGCACATTACTCTACAAGGCCTCTTTACCAGATCAATTTTTAGTTGACACTATTTATACTGCTAATTACATCATTAATCGCCTCCCTATACTTGGTTTGGATAATACATCTCCCTTTGAGAGGCTTTCAAAAAACCACTTGACTACTCCTTTTTATGAGTTTTTGGGTGTGAATTTTTGCCTATAATTTTGATTTCTCATGATAAGCTTTCTCCCCGCTCTAAACAGTGTATGTTTCTTAGTCATGCATCCAAGTATAAGGTCTATCAATATCTTGATCCTACTTCAGTTAAGGTTTATGTAAGTCATCATATGTCTCTTCTTGATGATGTTTTACCTACTTGGACATTGTTTCTGCCCAACCCCTTGCTCAAACTATTTCTCCTCTTTAACTCACGGCGACCTCCACCCCTCAACCTTCCACAACCTCTGCCTTGCCCACAACTACTAGCCTGTGCCCCTACCCCTCTACTGGGGCAGCTCATAATTCCACGCTTGCTCCTACCCAGCAGGTACTTGTTAAACCTTAGTCTGGACCATCTCCCTCTCCTCTTTCTAATGCTGGCACATCTTTTTCTCCATCCCACCCTTTGTCCTCCTCCGAGTCTTTCCTTGCGGCCTAGACCTCTGCCCTACCTGGTTCTCCCCCTTCCTCCTCTAGCCAATGCTTCCATATATTTGGCGCAGTCCCCCACAATCCTTGTCTCACTGCCTACTAATCTTTATCTAATGCAAACAAGGTCCAGAGTTGGTGTACTTAAGCCCATACCCTCATGTCACTGCATGCGTCAGTCTCTTTTCATTTTAAGCTCACTAGTTGCTCTCAAGCATCAAAATATCCTAAATGGAAAGCAGCATTACAAGAAGAATTTAATGATGTAGCTCAAAATGATTCATGGACTTTAGTTCCTCATTGTAATAATATGAATTTGCTAACATGTAAGTGGGTTTACAGGAATAAGTATCTTTCATATGGCTCCATTGAACATTGTAAGCCTTGTCTAGCTATCAAAGGGTTTGATCAACAAGAAGGGCTGGACTATCATGACACATCTAGCTCAGTTGTGAAGCCCACCACAATCTATGTTATTCTATCCCTTGCCATCACTCATGTCCAGGTCATACAACAATTGGACATCAAGAATGTCTTCCTTCATGGCGACTTGACAGAAGATGCATATATAATTGGACAACAAGGTTTTGTTAATCTTGATTTTACCATTCATGTTTGCAAGCTCAATAAGTATTAGTATGGGCTGAAATAAGCCCCACAGGCATGGTTTCAGAACTTTAATAGTTTCCTTATTTCCTAGTCTTTTCCTATAGTCAGAATGATCCTTCCATGTTTATTTATCATAGCTCTAGGGTCACCCTTGTTTTGCTTCTCTTTTGTTCATGATATTACTTTTACATGAAGTTCACCAGTTCTTCTCCATCATGTCATAGATCTTCTTTTCACTCCATTTCTAGTGAAAGACCTTGGTGATCTTCACTAGTTTCTGGGGATTCAAGTTGCGTGATCTCCTGATGTGCTTGTATTCACTTAGAATAGACACATCCAAGATCTTCTAACCTGATTTAACCTTCATAAACACAAACCTTTTCACACACCTTTCTAGGATCACATTGTCACTAATGGATAGGGAATTACTTACTGATTTTACTGAATATTGAAGCATGGTGGGACCTTTGCAGTACTTAACTATAAGTAGGCCAAATATAGCCTATGCAGTTAATCTTGTTCTCAAATGTACGACCCATTTCAATGTTGTTCTGGCCTATTTTGATACTGACCGGTTGGGTATCCTGATAGCTCCTTATCCAGCACTTGACCTAATCTTCTATCCTAACTCTCCACGAGGCAGCCTACAGTGTTCAAGTCCTCTACAAAAGCTAAGCATTGTGCTGTCACTTATGCTGTTACCTAGACTTTATGGATTCCTTATTTACTGGTTAAGTTAGGTATTTTTATTACTGAACCTACTAAGGTTCTTTATGACAATATCTACTACCCACAGTGCTGCCAATCCTATCCTCCATAGGCGTCGGATTCGGTCGCAGTTGCGGTTTCGGTTGCGGTGTCGTGGAAACGGTATGATACGATTATCGCGAAACGGGTCACGGTCATTGCGGCGTGAAATGGTTCACATGGTTGTTTTTTCGGTAGAATTTGTAATTTTTTAGCTTTGTACTACAATCATGTAAGTAATTGTATTATTAACATATTTTTGTTAACATTTGTAGACGAAGACCATTCAAAACCATTACCCACTAGTACCTGGCGATTAATTTAAAGTATAAAGTTTCACTATCATGTCAACGATTGTTTGTTTTGATTGTTTGAAACAAAATATTTGGACTCATGGAGTTCTGGAGTGGGGACAAACCGGTCAAGTGCTAACCTTGTTTAGGGAAAAAATAAACAGTCTTGGATTTAAACTTTTAGAAGACGTTTTGCAATTTTATTCGTAACCAAAAATATGCTAGGTGGAAGATAAACTATATTAAGTTTGGTCTAAAATATTACTTTTTTTGAAATTTTATGTTAACGTAATGAGATAACTTTCACAATAGTTAAACAAAATAAGTTAAAATTTATAACGTCCCACAATAGTATAAAACTACAAATGATAGAAGATAAAATTACTTTAAACAATCCATAGCTACAAAGTTCACAAAAGATAAAACACACTAAATATCTTATTGTACGTTAATTGGGTGCAATCTCATATCTAAAATCTATAATACATACAAATTTATCACTACCAAAAAGAATGACAGGGACGACCCTAATAGGTGTCATTATTATTCTGATCAGCACCATATGACTCTTGTTGTGGGTAAAAAATTGATGACACTGTTGAATCCATCCAAGATTGCTCACTTGAAGTTGAATTACTGCTATAAAAGGTGGGCTGATGATAATGATGATCCCCGTAATTAATAGTCCCTTGGTTGATAATCAGAGGGTTATCTCGATGTCGTCTACTTGAATCAGACCCAACAAATTGTGGCTCATGTGAAGGATAAGGCGGCGGAGGGAAATTTCTATTTGTTGAACTATATACATAATTGTTTAAGACACCCCTGTGTCATAGCCTCCTGAGGGAGCAAAAAGATCGGGCCCTGCAAAACTTGATGACACTTCTTGGAAACCTGCGTATCCATACATGGCGTCAGTTGGGTAACCACGTGGTTGAATGGGTTCTTTACCTTTTCTTACATGACGATGAGTTTGTGTCGGTTCTCTTGGTTGCTCATCCAGAGAACGTCGACTTCTTCCGTCATCTTCAAGAGTGACACCACAACCACAATTAGTGAAGTAATCTGTTGATGGTCTAGAGGAATAGGAAGCACTCATCTTATTTGCACCGCCGTTTCCTCCATCTCCTCCACCTCCACTTCCACCATGACTACTCGAAGGCGACAAGTGTTCCTCCGACTCACAGTCACCGCTTTGCATATCTTGTGGTTGTTGGTTAACACTGTAGCGAAATGGAGCGGTCGCATCAGGTTAGGGATCATCATCATCCTTAATATCGATGGCGGCATTGACCTCATTTTCATCAAGATTCAACCAGTTCAAGTCATCTCCTTCAAAAATTGGTTGCTCCTTTTCGGATAGCCAAATATTTAATGGATCATTATCGTCAAATATGTAATCCAGGTTGATAGGATTGAAAGACTCAGTCAGTTCTTCCTCAGTCCTTCGTCTTGCACATCTCAATTTCAATTTTTGATTGTAATGAAGGAAAATAATGAAATCGAGCTTCTTATAAGTCAATCCATTCCTTGCCTTTTTTGCACTCGACTGAGTATGCTCCAATTTCTTTCACAATTAGAGGTAGAAGTCATTTGACTTAACACTCTAACCGCAATGTGTTAAACTTCAGGTGCACATCCACCATGAAGTATCTATTATTCAACTGCATGAAATACATTTCCTTAGAATCTTAGATAATGAAACTTCAAACTTTAAAATTTAACATATATAATTATATATGTGTGTGCGTATGAATAAATTATGGCCACCTGGCATTAATGATGTAATTACCCTTTGAGTTATAGATGATCTAAAGGAGTCCATCCTGTCTTTGTAAAGAAATACCAGCATATTTATGCCAATGTTAAAATTCATGAAATATAATGCAAAAGATAAATTAATAAATTAATAAGTAGACATATGGTGTATCACGCAATCTGTCGCATTGCTTTGATTTGCTTATCCACATCTGGTTCTGACCTCATTATCACATTTGGACTCTAGTTCTCACCTCCCTGTCTTCCCAATCTTGACTTTACGGATACATGTATTGGGGATTAAAGAAATATCCTTGTAAAAAAATAAAGCAGGTTATCCATTGTATACAATCTATAAATTATGTTGTAAAAAATATAATAGAAATTAGAAAATTAATTCAATACCTACAGCATGCAAATCAGTATGTAGGAAGTTCCATCTTTTCTCAAAGATTATCTCATACCTCTTGCTATGCCTGAGCGTTTTGTCAATAGCTAGCTTTGTTCATTCCATTATCTCATATATGAAGCTTGTGGTTGGCTTATCATCACCATCAACTAATCTTAATACCTTGACAAGAGGTTCAAATAGTTTCAGAGCTTTTTTCTAAAATGACAAGGCGTCTTTAGTTGACGATAGAATGAGATGACACACTTTTTTTGTTGTTACATCTTTTGACTTCCCCAATCGTGAGTTCAACCACTCAGATGACTCCCACATGTCTCTTAAGGCAGTTTTATGCCACCCCAAACTTTCAAGAGAGACAAAATTTGTCTTATGATGTCTTGATTATTTATAAACTTCTTCATATAGTTTACAACCCAATCATAATTATAGATGTAGTTTGAGATCATCCTGGCTGTCTTTATAATGTTCCCAACGTGATCGAGCTTAGCAAAGTCCTCTAAAATGAGATCCAGACAATGGGCCGCACATGGTGTCCAGTATAAGTTTGGGAACTCTTCCATTAATGTTGTCCCTGCAGCTTTCATCAGAGCTACATTGTCAATTACTATCTAGACTACTTTCTCTGGGCCAACCTCTTCTACTACTTTTTTCATGAGTTTGAAGAGGTAATCAGCATCCTTACGTTGTACATCTGATGCATTAATTGGTTTAAGGAAGACAATGAAACTGTTTGAGTAAACAAGAAAATTGATGAGGTTCAATCTGGTCATACTGGACCAACTGTTACACATTATGGTGATACCTCTTTCTTTCCATTTGGGGGCAAATTCAGATATCCATTGTCTGATTTCTTTTGTAGCTTCTGGCAGATAAACAGCTGAGAGTTCATATGCAGAAGGAGTTCTTGCATCAGCGCCAACCACATAAATAGTTTCAAGGAGCGGATTACTATATACAGAATCTACTAGAGTAAATGGCACATTGGTATCTACAACGCAACTTCCAAATGCCTTAATCGTCTTGTTCTTTGCCGCTTTAAACCAACTTGAGTTAACTTTAGATTGTTTCGCCCTAGTCCGATGTTTTTCAAGCTCCACCTCAACAGCTCTAAGTCTAGCAGTAGGGGTTGACATTTGTTCATATGCCATATCCCTTGATCCTCTTGAGCTAGTTTCTCAAACAGTAGCTGATCGGTGCATTTGGGGAACACTTAGTGGCTGACTGCTGCCTCCTTCATCATAATATGTACCCCTGCTTGCTCTATAAACCTGTTGGTCATGTTTAAACCGATGTTGCTCTAAACTTTGATATCTAGCATGTGCTAACTAAACATCCTCCTCTTCCTCCTCGTCATCAACATAATCATCACGGTTGAATGATCGTGTTATTTCATCTTCTAAATCTCTAGCGATCCTTGTTTTTTGTCTCTTTTTCTCTTTATAGTATTGCAATAATTTCATCATGTCTCTTTTGACCTCAGCAGAGATGTCTGGGCAAGGAGCAACGTCACCCGTCTTATGAGCTAAATGCTGCTTGAGACATGTTATACCACCTCTTATCACTTTGCTACAAAATTTGCATTGGACCTGTTTTCTATTTCTATCAATTGCGATACCAAAGCGCCATCCAATGTCTTCGTTAGAATGGCTATTGTGTCCTGACATTTTTTTCCCCTTTAAACCTGTACAAAAATAAATAAACTTCAGAATAGTACACATAACTGATTTAACAAATAACTTTTAAAGCTAATATTGTATTTTTATGGTTTTGTACTATTGTCCTAACAAATTCATCAATGAAAATAAAAGTTATCAAAATTCGAAATTTTAAATAAAGTTAAATGTTTAAGATTACCTCATTTTTAATTTGGAATATCATAATAAACTAATTTTTAATTATTGTTATTTGAATGACAACTAATATGAGAAATAGCCTTTACAATTAATACGATATCAATATGTAATTTTTTATGCCTTTGTACTATTGTAATTTGTAATAAGAAATTAATCAATGAAAAAAGGAGCTATGAATCTTCATAATATATTAGAAAATTAATTATTTAGGATTACCTCATCTTAAATTGAAAATGTCATAGTAAACTCAAATTTAATTATTATTATTTGAATGACGCCTACTATGTCACAAAAAAACCAATAACAGAAATGGTTAGATAGTATAATAGAAAATGAAAACTCGAATCCCGTATGGTGATGTATATCAATATTACTTAGAGAATGAACAATTTCCATTAATTCTCCTTATTTTTCTCTAATTTTATCTTCTTAAATTTTATAAGCCGTATAATTTGTCAGATATCTTATTTAGGACTCGCCTATTCATTATTTAGTTTGGTATGTCCTCAATAATATAAGTTGCTATTAATTAAAATATAAATATATAATTATATTTCGAATGTATAACATAGTCATTTCCATTAAAAAAAGTATTATTTTTATATCGGTTTGTCGTTGTAGCCCAAAACTAAAAGTTAAGATTTTCAATTCAAATTCATAGGATATTATTTAAGATCCTATAACTTTTTTGACATGATTAAAATATTAATTAATGTATTTTATTATTATATAGTCTTTCTAAAAGTTAATATAAGTAATTGATCAACAGGATATAATTTAATTAATTAAAATATATAAATAATTTATTGTAGACAAAAATTAAATAGAATTAATACAATCTTAAGTTCATGACTTCATTCCTTACCAGGCAGACCCTGTCTTTAAAAAAAAGCTTCCTCTGGGAACAAAAAAAGAGATTATACAATCGTAAGTTAAAAATACTTAAAATCTTAGTCTACAAAACAGAAAAAAATAAATAAATCAAAACTACTTACAAGCGAGCTTCCTCTGGAAGCCAGAACCCATCTAACCCATGCTTCCTACCTACCGTTTGCTTTCCTCTTCAATTCTCACCAAAGTCATTGAGTCACCAGTCACACAAGCTTCTCTCTCTAGTGTCTAGCACTCAGTTCGCTCTGTTCCTCTCGTTCTCTCTCGGTCAGCCCTTCTTCCTTCTTCCTTCGCTACAACAAAACTATTCTTGTGCCACGAACCTAACCATGGGAATTATAAATATGTGGCACAAGTGAATTTAGTAGCCACAGAGGATTTTAAAGCCACATTGTCTTTTTAAATATGAAGACAGCTAGCCACAAATGATATTATCCCGTGGCAGGCTTACTAAAATTTAATGAAAAATAAGTCCGCGGGAAATTTTCCCTCCCCCATCCCATGAAAGATTTTCACGAAATCCATTGCTAGCAATTAAAACGCACCATTTTTAACTCTTTTGTTTATCAAAACACAAAGTTTGGATGACAACATATATAATCTAGAAGGCTCCTGTTTTCACTGCTTGTCATCTTTCATCTAAAAATTGCAAGGAACCCTAGAAAGCAGAGCTCAGCAAATTCCACCTCTAGCTATCTGAAACGGCTGGTACTAGAGCAGGAACGGTGCCATTGTAGAAGGGATACACCCCGGCGATAACACATCTGCACCCTCCTTTAAGAACCTGCTACAATTGCTGCTGCTTAAGTTTGGTGTACACTCTTGTTTCTAGATAAACATTTGTCAATTGAAAGAATATTTCTAGACTCGAATGTTTACTGGACAGGTATGAATTCTTGTTTTAGTTCATGAGTCAGGTGTCTTGTTGATGAATCCATTGTGTTAATGAAGTGGGCATTGTAAATTTCATTGTCTTAGTGGCCAATTAGACTGTTTCTGTTTAGGGTATAATTTGGGTGTTTAGAAAATACTGTTTCGGCTGATGTAAATGCCTATATTATGTGTACTCAACTTCACAAATCCCCTCGTTTTCTATTTTTTTTAATTTCAAGCCTCAGCCTCCAAGTAGCTTTAATAATTCTGGGTTGATTGCTTTTCGATTCTAACGTTCTGAATATGCTACAACACTATTACTATAACCCCAATTTTTAAGAACATGGAAAAGACAGAGAAAGAGTCAGATACATCTGCCCTGTCTATTTCTCTAGGCGGAGGCAGCTTTTTCTGTCTTAGAAGTAATCCACAGCCTTTTACGCATGTCAATTGTCGAAGTATACTATATACATTTCTGTCTAAATGAGTTCAAAATGTTGCTTACCATATTTTTTTGTATCTTTTGTCAAACTTGCTTTCTGCATATCAGTAATGACCTTCCATTACTAGTTCTTGCTGTGTTCATAGCCTTGTCTAATGTTTATGTTCTTGCTTGTGTTAGTGCTTCAGTTGTGTGTTATTTCTAATCTTCTTTTGTGTCCTTCAGGCAAAATCTCCCAATTGCACTACAACTTTGAGACAAATCTTCTCAAACATTGAGCTAATTGATTCTCAAGTATTTGTGCAGAGCACCTTCATCTAAAGAGGTAATTTTGCTCAAATATCCCAAAAATGCAACTCTAGGGTCCAGGACATGCAAATGAAGCATGGATCTAAGGCACAAGACTTATTTATGCTTTGTTCAGCAAAATCTCTATTTTGTAACATTCCTTGAAATTTTCCTTAACTTTTTTGAGTCCTTTCCTTTCTCCTGTGGGCTTCAAACTCTGTATTTTTGTTATTTTTTTTTTTTGGGAAAAAGCTTCCAATATTTTGTTAATATTAGATAATCTTGATTTGTAGTATATCAACAGAAATTTAAGGTTGCCTGTACATTCTAGAAGTCCAACATTCTTGATCACCTAATCTGTTTAACTTCACGTCCTGGACAAGGTTAACAGACCCTAACATTTGTTAAGGTCGATGCTTCTGGCAATTTTCTGCTTCTCAGTGGTCATCACAAAAGTGATGTATGTTACCTGTATGGTTGATTCAAACTATTGATAAAGATCTATAATATATGACAATGGAATTATTTTAAATTTTGGGGACATTAGGAAGCTGCTAGTGTTCCTCCAATTTCACTATGAAAGAGAGTTTCATAATTGTGCGGGTACAGTTATAGCTATGAACTGATGGAGTTCCTGTCCAAGTAAGTCTTTGGCTTTTCCTCTCCTTTCTTATTAATAGGTATGAACTGGATTCTATATTATGTCTTGAAAAGGGTTCATTATCAGTTTGAAAGGAATTTATTGTCATTTTCATTTAGTATTTAATGCTTCTTGAATTACTGTACATAATAGGGTTTCACAAGAAGTGTATAGATTGTCTTTTGTTTCTTTCCCCCCAGTTCACTTCAAATTGTAGATTTGAATGGAAGGATGATTAGTTAATTTTTAAAGCTTTTGATTTGAGGAACTTTTCGAATCAGGCTTTCGTATTTTACGAATTTGTTGCTATATGCTTCAATTGGTTGTATTTTTAGCTTGATTTTATGGTAGTCTTGCCTTAGTTAAATGAAGATTAGGTTTTATAATTCAAAATGTGCAGTTCTTCACATTAACTGTGAAAAGTGGGAACTTAAATGTTTTCTTATAACAGGTTTATTTAGAAGCCGATAATTGTCATACCTTTTCTACTCGCTCACGCCAGTGACTTCGTTTCGCTTTCTACTCCATACTTAGCTGCTCTGGCGGTATTCTCTTCTATCTCTCCCTCTGCCTCTTTTTCCTTACTAATATTTGCAGTAGTTTTTCCTAGATTAGTGCTTTGTTATGTGCTGATATATTTTGATACATTTGTTCAATTTTATTAGCGTTTAAAGTTGAAGTAAATGCACAAATGAGATGTTATATGAATCTTTTCATCATTATGAAGTTTTCACAGTAGTATAGCATGTACAGCTATGATGAATGTTAACCTATAGATAAGAGATTTCTCTTTAAAGCTTTATTCCTTGTAGTTATTGCTTTCTTTGAATATATTCGGTATATCTAACTTACATGAGTATTTACTTTTGAAAGTAATTGTGCCATTGACGGTCTAGTTTTGTTTCCCTACTTTGCTAATGCTGTTATCCCTTGTAGTGATATTTGCAAAAGATTTTTGTCTTAGAAGTAAATGACAGAATTAATGAATAGTTAAATTCCACATTATTTGTCAAACTTTTTTTATGCTGAGAAATTTCGATTGTTTACTCCCCTCGTATTTGCAACCACCATTTCTTTTAACTAACTTGTCAATTATTTATTTCTGTTGATATATATCAAACTTAAAGGTTTTCTAAGATACTACACATTGGATATTGAAGTAATTCAAGTATATAAAGAACTAATTCCACTATATAAAGATAGAAGCAAACTCCAAATGTCGTAGAGCTAAATGAAAAGCTATGTACTCGTCGACTTGTCTCGTAGTCTAAATTTCAAATTTTATGAGTTCCTATGTTAATGAAGGCCATCCTCTTCTTTCTACCTCCCCCTTACTTCCTCGTTTGCCAAATTATGTCTCCTTATGATCAAACTTTGAATATATAGTTTCTTAAAGTTTATGAATTTATCTTCAAGTCAGCTCTTGACAAAGTTCTCCTTGCTTATCATTGTTAGTGATTTCGTTGTAGTCAAGATGGATAATTCTGAAACTGTGAAGACGAGATTAGAGTGGATGTTATGCCCCGACACTCTAAGTCCATCACATAGAAAAGGAGTAGATGAGTTCCTTGCCTTTGCTTTTTCTGATCTCATGGATGAAGATCAGCTACCATGCCCTATAGAAATTGCCATTTTTCTGAGCACAAAACAAGAAAAGACATGGAATCTGACTTATTAGGTTATGGGATGGTGAAATCATATGTTCGTTGGATATATCATGGACAGTATACAACTACACACAAAAGGGCCAGAAATGAAACAGAAATTCAGGGTTTTGATGATATGATTGGAATGATTCATGATGCTTTTAGGGACCACAACGTAGATGCACCTATAGATGAGGAGGTTGACCAATATGATGAAATGGCTGGCCATGCTAGTTGTGGCAATGAAAGTGAAATTTCTAATCTCACACCAGAACAGTTTGAAAATTTGTTGAAAAATGCTTAAAGGGAATTGTATCCTGTCTGTCAAAACTTTTCTAGGTTGTCATTTATTGTAAAGCTATTTCAGATCAAATGTGTTGATGGCATTACTAATAAGGCTTTTACTAACATCCTTAAGTTGTTTTAAAAAGCCTTACCCAAGGGTGAAACCTTGCCATCAAGCTATCACAAAGCAATGAAAATGATTCGAGACTTAGGTTTTCAATATGAAAAGATAGATGTATGTGAGAATGATTGCATGTTATTTTGGAAGGAGAATACAACTATTGAACAATGTACAATTTGTCGTCTATCAAGGTGGCAAGATTCTAAGGTTCAAGGAGTTAAAGAGGGGGAAACTTCAACTTCAAAACCTAAAAGGGTCCCTAGGAAAGTGTTACGATATTTTCCATTGAAGCCAAGGCTTCAAAGAATTTTTATGTCTCCACAATCTGCTATTGACATGAGATGGCATGTTGACAGCAGGGTTGAGGATGGAATTCTTCGGCATCCAACTAACTCAAAGGCTTGGAAAAATTTTGATGAAGACAATCCTTTATTCTCATCAGATCCTTGAAATGTGAGATTGGGTTTAGCAAGTGATGGGTTTAACCCTTTTGGTCTCCAGAGAAGTGATCATAGTACATGGCCTGTTGTGCTTAGTGTGTATAACTATCCTCCATGGATGTGCACAAAGCAACCATTTCTTCTATTGTCTTTGTTAATTCCTAGGCCAAAGGCTCCTGGTAACAACATTGATGTATATTTACGTCCTTTAATTGATGAGTTAAAAGAACTGTGGGATTATGGGGCAAAAACTTATGATGCTTCAAAGAAAGAGTACCTTTTAATGCGTGCTGCTCTTCATTGGACTATTAATGACTTTCCAGCTTATGCTAATTTGTCTGGTTGGTCAACTAAGGTTTATATGGCTTGTCCTTGTTGTGGTAAGAACACTAGGTCAACAAGATTAAAGAATTGTGGTAAGATATGCTATATAGGTCATCGTTGATTCTTACCTCTTGATCACAAATGGCGGGTAAGCAAAGCATTTGATACGAAAGCAGAAAGAAAGGAAGCTCCTAAACCCTTATCTGGAAATGATATATTATCCCAATTGAGTGGATTTGAAGATATGAAATTTCGAAAACATGTGCAACCTCCAAAGAGAGATGACAATTTTCGGAAGAAGAGTATTTTCTTTGAACTTCCACATTGGGGTAGTCTAATGCTACGTCACAACCTTGATGTGATGCATATTGAAAAGAATGTACTTGATAATATTCTTGGCACATTATTAGACATTGAAGGGAAGACCAAAGACCATATCAAAGCTAGGCATGACTTAAAAGGGCTCCAAATTAGAAAGGATTTGCAACCAAAACTAATTGATGGAAAATGGCATATTAAGCCTGCATCGTACACGCTATCCTCACTTGAGAAGGATAAGGTGTGTAGATATTTGGAAGAATTGAATGTTCCAGATGGCTATTCCTCAAATTTTGCAAAATGCATCAAGAAAAGAAAGATTTCAGGCCTTAAAACTCATGACTGCCATGTTCTTTTGGAGCAATTGTTTCCTCTTGCAGTTCGAGGAGTTTCTTATCAGCACGTGTATGATGTGCTAGTTGAAATTAGTGTATTTTTTAAGGAGTTGTGTTCTAAATCACTTAAGTTAGAGGATCTTGACCACTTGGAAGAGCATATTGTTATCACTTTATGCAAGATGGAGAAATTTTTTCTTCCATCATTCTTTGACATTATGGTCCATTTATGTGTCCATCTTGTTCATGAAGCAAAGATGGGTGGGCCCGTTCACTACAGATGGATGTATCCCATTGAAAGGTACATAATTGTTTCATTATTTGATTATTTCAGAATTTGTTAAGCCTGCATAATCTTATAATGTTACGTATGTAACAAGGCTAGGCCTGAAGGTTCAATGGCAGAAGGCTATATTCTTGAAGAGTGTTTGTTATTTTGCTCAAAGTATTTGCATGACATAGAGACTAGATATAATCAACCTGAAAGAAACTCCGATGGTATTAGTGATGATTATGGAGGTTTATCCGTGTTCGGTCCATCAGGTGCTCCTTTGGAAAAGGCTAAGTCAAAATGTCTGACTGAAGATGAGTGGTGGCAAGCCCGAGATTATGTCTTGAAGAACTGTGATGAACTACAACCATATCTTAGGTGTCTTAATTGTCATGCTTTAAATATGAATAGATTATAATTTTTCCTCTAGAACTGTGTATTAATGTTGAATAACTTTGTTACAGAGAATTTGAAGAAGGGATGTACGATGGAGACTTCGCAGACTGGTTGAATAAGCATGTATGTTCTTTCATTTATGTCTTTTCCTTTTTGGAATGTTATACTTATTTTTATTAGATATTAAATTATAATGTTTGTTTTCTTATATGGACTTATAGGTAAATATGCTTTCTGGAGAACTAAGCGAAAAAAAAGCAAAGGATATTCAATCCTTGGCTAGTGGACCCTTAATGGGTGTTGAGCGATTCACAGGATATCTCGCCAATGGTTATCGATTTCACATCAAAGAACTTGAAGATAGAAGGAAAAATCAGAATAGTGGAATTATAGTTGAGGGTGCCACAGATGGTGGAAACTTGGACTACTATGGGGTTATTACAGAAATTATTTCATTGCAATACTTAGATGGAAAACATGTAGTCTTATTTAACTGTGATTGGTGGGATGTGTATAATAAGGGAAAAGGTGTGAAGGTTGATAAACATGGCTTTGTTACTGTGAACTCAAGGAGGAAGTTGAAGACTAATGAACCATTTGTTTTGGCATCTCAAGCACGACAAGTTTTCTAGGCTAAAGATGGTTTTGATCCTACTGGCTCATTGTACTAAAAACTTAACCTCGGCATCACTATGATGTTCCATCTGCTATAAGATCAAGCAAAGGAAACTCAGGAATGGATATGGAGGCACAACAACAAGATAGCTCAGGGAGTTCACATATTACAGCTTTGTTGATAAGTGAAGAAGAGGACAAAGATTACGATGCATTGGCTAAAAAAAGGGATGATATTGATGAAGTTATTATACATGCCAGTGGAGACAATGCACCTAAATTTACAAACCATGAGGAGGAACTGCAAATGGAAGGGATGTGTCTAAAGATGAAAATTGTCTTTTTGATGACAGTGATAATAGTACTAGCGACACTAAGTAGTTGGTAGAAATATGTTTATGTGTAAATGACACTGGTGTTTTTTATTTGGTGATATTATTGATGTTGACTTGGTTTTTTTTTTTTAAAAAAAAAATTGCAGTCTTGCCAATCTTAGTGTCTGTACATATATATGTATGTATACGGAACTTATTTATACCTTCTATTTTTGAAGTAGTTATTTTTGCTAATTGCAATTTATTTATTTTGCAGAGCAATAAATACTCATAGGGCGAACAAAGCACTTGCTTAATGTATCCAAGATTGCTACTGCTTCACCAGTTCCCTCCCAAAATGCTAGGGGTGAGGCACAACAAGATCCATTACTTGGGAAAAAGAAATGGCCGCAAAGTAGCTCTAGAGTTATAGGCGTAATTGAACCTCAAAAAGCAGCTGGTCCTAATCAGCATGAAGTACTTTCTGAAGAAGAAGAAAACAATGATGCTACTCTAGGAAGCATCCAAGTGGTGGCTCCCCAAACTTGTAAATCTGTTATAGAGGCATGTAAGTGATTTATTTTATGTATAATGGTACAATATCGAGCAGATTGATAGTATTGTATTGATTATCTTAAATCAATTTCTTTTTGCTGTAAAAAAAAAAAGAACTGATTACACTTATATGATACTCCTCTTATAACTCATTACAATCGTCCAATTAAGAGGAAAAGAGGGGATGTTTGCTGCAGAAAGCTTATAGATTTGCAGCCTGGAGAAAAACTGCAAGTGGATTTCGATCAAGATTGCCGCCCTGTTGAAACAAATTCCTCCATATTCACTTTCTATCTTGGTTAAACAGTTCAAAACCGTACTTGTTGCCCCTTGGCAGTTCCTGAATAGAAGTACATTGAATCTGGGAAGTTAGATTTTGCATGGAATGTTGTGCTGGTAATGGTTTTTTATCTTGGCATCTTTCAACTAGTTTTGTATTTCAAAGCAGTCATAAGTTTGCTAACGTATCTTTTGTTGTCCTCCCTCTTCTTACAACTTATATATTTTAGGAGAAGTTCACAATAAATGAGCCCAAAATGAGGAAGGAATTCATCCTGAAGCATATGAATGCTCTTTATCGTGCCTATAGACGTAAATTGAAGGCTAAATACTATGATGATCTAGAGTTGACAAATTCGTATCAAAGAGAGAACAACAAGCCTAGGAAAGTTCTGAAGTCAGATTGGTTGTACTTGTGCACTTATGGCATGATCCTTAGTTCTAGGTACTTGTGGCTTTGTGCTATTGAGGATATTTATGGAATTTTGATACAAAGTTGAAAATTATGCCTTCTTTCTTATTGTAGGCAACGAGTGAGAAGAATAGAGAGAATGGATCATCTCAGAAGCTGCCTCACTATTTGGGAACAAAAAGCTATGCTCATATTGCACATGAACTTGTATGTGCATCTGAACTAAAAGCAGTATCTTTTATTATATAAATGTTATCCATCAATTTTATATGTTTCTGCAGCGATAAAAAAATAAGAAGGAACCAACTCGAGCTGAAATATTAATAGAGTCTCGAAAAAAAAGACCACTAAACCTGTTAACAAAGAGAAGCTTGCTAACAATGTTGATGCTGTGGTAAGTGAATTAGCTAACTAAGAATACTGTGGATTTCTTATACTCTAAAGTTTGATGAATCTTTACCATTATATTTATTTCTTTTTGCCTTAATATTCTTATTTTATAAATAGTCAAAGTTAGAAGATTACATGAAGCAAAGAAATGAAGGATTGAACCAGATGGATGATGAAGGAATTTTTAAGAAGGTTCTTGGGAGGAAAAACATGGATATTTGCGTGCTTATGGATGTAACAAAAGTATCACAGATCACTTTGGAGTGAAACCTACCCGATTGAATCTGATCCACAAGGTGGTTGAAATTGAGAAAAAGGCTGACGAGCAAGTTTAGGAAACTACACGAAAGATGGAGGAGAAAATGGAAGAGAAATTAGCAGAGCGTGATAAATTACTTGCAGAGTGTGACAAAATGTGGGAGGAAAGATTCAAGAAGTTGTGTGACTCACTTGGCGTACCAAAAACCAACCAGATTCCTCAAAATGAGTCTACATGATTCATGGTGAGTTTGATACAAAATTGAAAATTATTAGAAATGCCCCTATAACCTGGCTTTCGCATCTCCTCTAACCTCCTGGACTACGAATTCTACTGCTATTCTTACTTGCATATGCAGCCTATAGTTCCTGTCAACCATAAATGATATATTGAGCTATGCATATCAGATTTTAAAAAAAAAAAACATTTCATTTCCTTCTCTTGCTTAGGGTTCCCAGTTCAATACATTTTATTCCCAGTTCTGCCCATTCCTACCATGGTCATCTAACTTGTTCATCACTTGTACTGCAACATCTAAACTATATGACCAATCAAATAATAAATGCTCATTGGTCTTCTCCTCCCTTTCAAATGGCTAGCATCTATTAGCTGACTGAACTCCAAAAATCTTCAATCTATCCTAAGTCATTAACCTTTTTATATATTTAAAGTCAAGAAATGAAGGAAACTTTGAGCACTTTAGGTTTTTTAAAAAGATTATTACTATCTGATTTTAATCTAATGTCAATTGTTTATGAGCTAATTGCGTGTGGTAGGAAAATAGAACTAATCACAGGAAAATATAAGTATTTATTCAGCCATTTACCTTTCCATTACAATTCAGCAGATGCCATATATGAAGATGGGTGGAAATTGGCATGGTTAATGGATGTCAGAAGTATAATCAAAGTCTCTAATCTTTATCCAACTTTTGGGTTGTTATGCATTAGTTTTAATGGCAAGGCTCTTTTTAGAATTTGCCATGGATGGTGTTCGAGATAAGACTCATTTTGGAAGTCCCCATGGATGGTGTTCGAAGTCGTCATGTTGCCTATGGATTATTGCCTAGCCAGCCCAATTATTATGTATATAATGTAGTTTTAGTTGGCATCAGATACTCTAAGCTGTTAATATTTTGATTTCCATTTAGAAACATGTGATGGAAATTTTATATGCCTTTTGCACATTATATGTATTTAGGATGAAATGAAGTTAAAAATGGTAGACAAAAATCTGTTGGAATGTGTTTTGATGTGAACGCCTTGATGGCAATTATGATTGTTTCATCTTCCTGACACAAGACATTAATTGGTCGAATCATCCTAGGTAATATAAAGATCTTATGTTTTACAAGATTATTACATATGTTGCCATTGCAGTGTTCGTGGCTAGTTTTGTAAAGATGGCCATGGGTCTTTTCATCGTAGCGGTTCTCATGGCCATGGGTCTCCTTATGGCTAAGAAAACTACTAGCTATGAGTTTATCTATAGCAGTTGATTATCCTAGTCACTGCGAAGTCTGTGGCTCACTATTAAGCTAGCCATAGCAAAAGGCGTGGCTACCATCCATTGATTGCCATGCTATTCCCATGGCACAAGTTAACTTATGAGCTACGGGAGATATTTACCCGTAGCTAATAGTTTAGCCTCAGGGTTTTATGCCACAGTCGGCCTCGGCAATTCTTAGCATGGCTAGTTACTTGGGCCATGGGAATTGTTCATACTAGCCACGGGTCTTCCGATGGCAGAAGAGTGGCTTTGTTGTAGTGCTTCTCTACCTCTCTTGCCTCTGCACTTCGGCTCCAGTGGTGGCTATAATTGCAAATTTGCAGACACCTGTAGACACCGTCACACCAATGGTGCTCCGTGCTCCTGATCGATGTCGATCTCGATTCTGGGTAATAAAGCACACGAGTCTCCTTCAATGAATAAAGATGTGTCTCAATTTTCACTTCTCAGATCTGAGTTTCACGGTCACTTATTTATAGATTGTAGTGCTTTTTAGCTATCTTTTTTTTGTCTGCTTTCTTTGTTGCGTTGCCTATGCCTTCTTCAATCTGAAATCAAAAGGAATCATACAAAATCAAAAGGAATCATAAAATCAGAAGGAATCATACATCTTGTCAATAAATTGTCCTCTTCATCCTGGTCTAGTTGCCCGTTTCCGGTTCCATCACGGGTGGAATGGCCATTCTACTATGAAACGAGGTGCACTCCGAGTTTTCGATAAAATTCGGATTGCCCAAGTTCAAATCTGCATCAACTCAGCCGTTTCGGCATGGAACAGTCGAGTTTTGAATCCCTGATGGGCGTAGCAAGTGCATCAAAGTCCATAATCATTTTGTTCGTGAGCGTGTCTCTCATGGTGATCTCATTTTTCATTATGTATCAACTTAGCTTCAATTTGCTGACATTAGTGGAAATGCCCTACTTGTTGCTAGGTTTTTATTTTTAAAAGTCAATATGTCAGTACATTTGCCTCTACATATTGAGGAGGGCATGATAGAGGAAACCCTAACCCTAAGCACACTAATGTACTTTTGTAATATTTCTCTTTATATAATATATATATATATATATATATATATATATATATATATATATATATATATATATATATATAATATATATATATATATATATATATATATATATATATATATATATATATATATATATATATATATATATATATATATATATATATGTGTGTGTATATATATATATATATATATATATATATATATATATATATTATATATATATATATATATATATAATATATATATATGTATAATATATATATATATATATATATATATATATATATATATATATATATATACATATATACATATATATATATATATATATATACATATATATATATATATACATATATACACACACAAATTACCCCAGGGGCTCCGAATTGGTGAGCCTATTCTCCTCATAATTGTGTTGTAGAAAATACTATTTGAAGTTGTATGGACTACACTTTAAACCTAAGGATGTCTATATGGTTGGGAAATATAGGGAGTTATGTTGAAGATGGAATTAGAAGGTTTTGAACTAGAGTGTTGGTTCTAAATTCTTCTTTATCTTTATTTGTATTTTAACATCGTTCATCTATAGCATCTGAATAAATCCCTTTTTTTTTGTGTAAGAGCTACAAATGTAATGTTCGAATCACATTTGTAATGTTCATCTTTGGAATGTTAGCTAGGTTGCAACAATATCGTTGGTTTGTATTCGAATATGTACTTTTGTGCACCAAGTCCTTCGAATAGCAATATCTTATGTATTATCACTTGCCAACTATCAGTAGTAATATTTTGACTGAATGCTTTGATTTCAGGTGGCTTAACTTCTGTCTTCTTTAGTAGACTTCGTGCATATAAATCTCTTTAGACCCGTGTTAGTGGTGGTAGACTATAAACTCATTAAAATTTAACATCGTTCTTGAACCTTCAACTATCAGTTTAAAATTTTGGTTGATATGATTCTTAAGTATATTATCAGCTCTTTCTGAGCAAGTTGCGCAAGATTATGAGGGATCTTTGCAACATGATACGCTTAAAGTCCAAAGGGATTTTGTGCAAGATTATGAGGGTTCTTACATTAGTTTTGGTTTCTTGTTGACATACAAATAATTAGAGTTGCTAGGTACACATCTTGTTGCCAGTCTTGATCTTTGTGAAGACTTGATTGGAATATATATATATATATATATATATATATATATATATATATATATATATATATATATATATAGGCATATATTACAAAATTCAACATTTGTCTTGTAGCTGTTTTGATCAAATCAACTTTAATTTGCTCTATACAATGGGTTCAAAAAAAGAGGAGACAGTGTAGAGTAAAATAGGGGGGAAAAGGAGAGGCGAAGAAAGAGATTAACCTAGATTTTCTTTGCCGGTCAAATGAGAGCAAGTAGAAATTACATAGTCTAGTTGGCAAAAGTCATGAGCATGCGATAAACGGCCGCACCTGCTCCCACAATGCCAACGGAACGGTCACGACTGACTTTTTCGGCAAGGAATTCACTGCTAACGACGGCCGGCATCTTCTTCTCATTAACGATAGATTGTCTCAATGCATCTCTTTCTCTCTCTATCTCTCTCAATCTTTAATTTTAGAGTTTGATGAATTGGTCAACGTGGATGTCGCAAGTAAAGGAAAGATGAAATTAAAATGAATTTTAATTTATTTTTCTTTTAGCTTTGGTCAGCAAACTGATCCCTAGGATTGTGAATTTGAAACCCCTTAATTTTGGAAGCATTTAAGTTCCTAAGGTTTGGGGGGAGGGACTTAATACCTGAGGATATTACATTCCAATCCCTTTAAATTAGGGATGGCAATGGGTTAAATCTGGAACGAGTCTATATTTAGATCCAGATCTATTCTAATTTTCTGAGTCTGAGTCTGAATTCAATCTGAACTAATTGAATCTTAAAATTTTGAGATCCATTCCTAGACCCATTGGGTCTATGAATCTCAAACGGATCTTAAATGAATCCACATCCTTATAAAAGTTTGTTAGGAGTTTAAGACATATAGTAACTAGTCAATAGACACAATAACATAATTTTTAATAAAGATAACAGCAAAAAATAAGATATAAGATAATAATAACTTTAATTTGCCTAGTAGTGAGAAGTGGCAACTATAATAGATCCTAATACAACCAAATCTCCTAAAAACTATATTCCACCAACCAAAATACCAAAACCATGTTTCATGATATTTCATAAGATCCATAGAACTAACAATGGACAAGTAAGACTTTGCATATTATGATTTAGAAATATAGGAACTCACCAATGTCAATCCAAAGTTCTAAGTTATAAAATGTCAAGACTAATGAAAGATTCTTTAATTTAGTTAAAATAAGCTCAAATATAAATTTTAAGCTCAAAATTTTTTCATTTAGTTGACATTGATCTCCCCTACGATAATTTAATTGACATTTTTAACCACTAAAACAATTTATCTAATGTTTTTCACAACTAAAATAACATCAATGGTTTGAATTAAAAATTGATTATCTGATGAGAAAGATTAAAAAAAACTTAAATATGAATTTTGAGCTCTAATTATTTCATTTAGTTAACATTTGTCTCCACTTGAACACATTTTGAACTCAAAATTTATATTCAAACTTCTTTTAATATTTGTTATCAGATAGTCAAGTTTTGATCTAAATTGTTGAAGTTAAAATTTGCTACTGAATTCCAAAATACCTCAAAAGATAATTAATTTTAATTTTATTTATTATATAACAGTATTATTGCATATTCTTTAATATTATTAATGGATGTATGAAATTTGAGTGGGTAAGGTTGGATACTCATTCATTGAGTGTGCATGTTCATCTCTAGAAATGAAGATTAACAATGCACAATATGTCAAGCACAAAGAGAGAGCGAGTAAGTTTAAAAGAGTTGTTTGTTGGATTTTGGGGTTATAAGAATAATAGGTCAAATGGGACTAAAGAGGTAATTCTAGATCTAAGCAATAGACCCATTTTTAGACTGTTTTAAAATCCAGATCCTTTTTAAGATTCATTAGATCCAAAAATAATGAATCTACACTCATACAAATGGGGTGGATCTGATAGATTTGGGTTGGATCCAAGATCCATTGTCACCCCAACTTCAAATGCTCACCAAATATTAAAGAATGGAACCTAATACCTAAGGGTTCAAGTTTTATTCCTTTTTTCTTCACCAAAGTCCCCTTAGATTTAACTTCATCTTTTGATTTACTTTGGGCCTTCACTCATCAAGCTCGTTCCTTGCACTTGATTATACGCAATTGCCTGTTTTTTTTAAATTCTTGATTAGTTATAATCACCAAGGATGCTCTAAACGAGTGTTTAGATGACGTCTGAATGATTAGGTGATGAAGATGTAAACACTCAACACAAAAAAAAAAAAGAAGAAAGAAATAGAAGAAAGAAAGAGAGCACTCTCTGAAAAGGGCAAGACGGAGAGATATCGACAATTTTATTTCACATGAATCCCTCATTATATGCAGAGTTAACACTTATTTCTAACATTTGTGATTTGGACGACATATATGGTTCTAGTGGCATATTGCTTCACAGGAATCCACGCATTTCTCGACCACCGTTTCTGTTGCTGTGACACAAACCAAAAAGCAAGCATGAAAATTTAGCTAAGACCACATGACTAAAATTTCCAGCCTAGCAAACAGTTGGGAGAATTGGGGAAATGAGAAATATAGTTCAAAATCGGGAAATCAAAACATAGAGTTATTTACCTGGGCTTTCTTTTGCCATTAAACTAGCGCAAGTAGAAATGGCACAACCAATTTGACAAAAGTCACCGGTCTTATCTTTCCAAGCTTCTGGACTTGAGATATACCGTTTGGATCCAAGGCACTTAATACTACAATCAGCTGCACACATAAAGGGATTTTTAAAAGGGGCGCAAAGAATAAGGCACTTGGCAAAGCAACCAGGACTAAACTTGATGGCTTCTGTATTATTAACTAGGGCATTGCTAATCACAAGTAACACAAGACCAATAGCTATAATTTTTCTTGTTTTCTCCATATTATTCTTCTTGTCCTATCTCTAGTATATACTTGTAAATACAGATTGTGATGGTTGTATAGTGCACGACATCAAAAGAACCTTATATAGAACTGACTGGGGTGGTCAACTTTACTCCATTTCATCGACATTTGTTAACTAAAGATCATTCTTGCTACTTACTATTTGTGAAAGCTTGCATCAAACGAATGATGAGATTTGCTGGTCTAATAAAGGAGTTCTTACATGGCCCTAATTAGAAAGCTTTGGTAATATTTTTGGCTCTTATGATATATCATAATGAAAAGAATTCAATATTCATTTCCTAGTCAGGAAAATATCATCATATGGTGTGTTTGAGAGCAACTAAAAAGTCAAGAAAAATAAAAATGAATGGGCATCTGTTTTAATTTTGGGATGATTAACTAATTATTTTCAACCAATTTGAATACTATTGTGGATTTTGAATTTGAAAGGAATTATTGGATTGACTAATCCCTATCTACATTTGGCACTCCAAAAAGGATCGTGAAAATCACAAACTTTAATTGCTGCTTTTCAGGGTCTGATTTAGAAAGGCATGATGGATCTGCTAGGTCGTCACCTATGTAAGCCTCAGACAACACTTCGCATGTCTAGAAATTTTTTCAAGAGAGACTTGATAAGTGATTATTTCCACCTAAAGAGATTATTTTTTTAATTTTCCCCTTTCCCCATCCCTTCCTCTGCATGAAATGCTAATCTCTAAGACAGTTGTAAGTTTCGTTCGTTTTTATTTAAGGTTTAAAGGAGTCATAAAGAGCAATACAATACAATTAGAATATAACGTCGGAGGGAAAAGTCGAATCTTAGCTTTGACAATAGAACGCTTTGACGTGCCTTCTCTGTCTATGAATATGCAAATCATATTAATGGAGAAGTTTGCACTGAGTTCTATCAAGAAGACAAAATATTGTCGTCGCACCTCAGAGATAATGTAATGTATGGACCAATGCACATGGGCGGATCTTTGTGGAGTTCTGTGGTGTCCATGGACACCCCTAGGTCAAAAAAAATTTTAATATACTATTTACAAGGAGTTAAGAATAGTGCATATAGACACTCCTAAAATAGCCCAAACAAATATTTACGCCTCTCATGAACTAGCCCAAACACTAACCATTCTATTTTTTAAAATAAAAAGTACAACCCTCATTTGTAAACCGATAAAGTAACAAAATAAAATTTATTAAAATTCTTACTCTTCTGCCTCATGCTTTGCAGTAAAGGACAAAAAAAATTTAGGTGAGCTTGTCTCATTTTATCTTTGTTTTTTCTTTTTTGGTCTAATTTAATGTCAATTCAATTCCATTATACAATATTTGAGAATGAAACAACTTGCCAAAAAAAGAAAATAATGTTAAGTGGAAGCGGAGTCGATTCTAACATCAAGTGCAAAGAGATGAGACATGATGATGATTGCTAATAAGTAGATGCTCTCAATTTAAAGGCCTAAATCCGCCACTGCCAATGCAGTCATTTGGGAAATGCCCTTAGCTATGTAATGCTAAAGGAGTGCTTTGAGGGCTTACCGGAGACTGAGTTTAAAGTGAAAGCTTGGTTTGAAAATCTTCCCCACAACTCCACTGATTCTGACATGGTTAGGTGTCTAGAGTTCCACTTGTCAAGTCAGCTAATCTTTGTCCGCTATACTGTCAATGGTCGTAAAGGTTGATTTGTGCTATTTTGTTATTACTCCTCAACCTGTAACAACTTGGTATACTTGCCATTTTGAGATTAGGTTGAACAAAGAAAAAGGAAAAAATTGATTCCTGATTCCTGTGCAAATTATATTGTGGTATGAGAACCACTTAGCAAGATAATCCTGAAAGTTGTAATTTCTTTTTCTCTCCTTTTTATTATCTAAAATGTCCTCTTACTTTCGTCTTTCATTTGACTAGACTTGTAAGTTCGGACAGGCTGGTTGAAAATGGTTGAAGTGTATACGGGCTCGGGTTAAATACGGGTTGGTTGTATTTCGGGTTCGGGTAAAATACGAGTGATCGTATTTCAGTTGGTTTCGGGTCGACCTAAGTGCCCTTTTTGTGGGTCGTTTTCTTTTTGTCAGAATTAAAGACTCAGCACATTTTAAGCTTAAAATTGTTTGTATTTAATGAAAAAATATTGTAATTGCAATTTCTTAAAAGATTATCTAAGATATTCAAGCTTTTTATTATGATATATATGGGTCATGTGCAAGTGGTCGCAGAGTTTAGCCCACTAAGTCAACCCATGGATTGAAATGAGGCTAATAATGGATCAAATTATTTATGTGCTAGCCCATTTAAAGCATGTTATTGAGTTGGAACAATTTAGCCAGCTAATAAGTCAATAATAATTCGATGTTTTTATTGGCTAATTTACCATTACCTAATTAGATACATTTTATCAGTGGATCGATCCTAATACGAATACGAGTAGGTCCATTACTCAACAACATCATAATTCGAAACTAATTAGAATAGAAAATAAATGGAAAGATATTGGATAAACACAAGATATTACCAGTATTCTTTGATTATAATATCAAAATGTTAGATTGTTACAGAGTAACATCGTAATTTAAATATGATGAAACATACTTATTTCATTAAAAATACAATAGTATGTCTTGCACGTTTTTAATATTTGGCTTATTCTGAATTGAGTTTCTTAATACTATATAGTAATTTTCCTCCATTTCGCACCTCTTTTAAAAAAATTTTTCCATTATTTAAAAAAATTTTTCCATTAATAAGTTGGATATGATGTTATTATATCAGAACAATGTTGGGAATTAAAGGATACTGTTGTTTGATTTATGAGATTTAATAATTCCATAATCTCTCTCAAAATGAATTGATCGATATCATGAATAATCATCGTCGTTAAAAGGATAAATTACAAAAATCAAAAAAATAAAGATATAATATTCAGTTCGAGCAGGTGGGTTCAAGCTCAAGTCGGGTTTGACCCGCTAATTTGTGAATTTTTCGTGTTTGGTTAGTTTCGGGTTTAGATCGAGAAAATGGTGTTTAAAATCCAAAATTTTCGGACGGATTCGGATCAGAATTTCAAATCGGGTTAGTTTTTGCTAGGTCGACATCTGACCATCTATTGACATGTGACATGGCAGTACCATTCATGCTCTACGGCATTAGTTGTTATTCACAAGTGGTATGATTTGATTTACAACACACTCTAATTATGAAACCCTAACCATAGCGCCACTTATGCACTTTCGTAATATTTCTCTTAATATATATACATTGATCTAGGGGCTTCCAGTTGGTGAGCCTATTTTATGTTGCATGGTATCAGCGCATTTGCCTCTGAAAATCCCTAACACCAGCCACCTTTGAGTTGCGGTTCAAATGACCATCTCATGCCTGTCTTGAGAACAAGACCTCCACCGAAAACATCCCACTGCAGCTAATCAGTAATAGCCCGCATACACCTTCACCCTCTTATCACTCAACATGCCATGCTAGCCTCCCTTGAGCCCCAAACCCTTTAAGGATCCAACCAATGGCGTCCCCATCTTTACTCTACCACCATCAATTACAACTATTCCTCCTCTTCCACCACATGTTGTGACCGTCTCCCACATACCATTGTTGCTACGGTCTCTACCTTTAGCAATTGTTCCTTCCCATCTCTCATGGCCACTCTCTTCCTCACCCCCTTTTTCTAATAGTGTGCGTGAGTCTTGGAGATCGAGTTCTTAGCCAAACCCTAGCCCCACGCACGGCGCGGAACGTCTTTACTCTTTCTCTTTCTCTCCGCTCAGATTCTTCTCCTTCCATGGTCGGTGAAACTCCTCCTCCCACCAACTTTAATCCCCCTAACATCACCTATATTGTTAAAAATTCCCTTATAGGGCATAGGGATTATTTAACTTGGCGGCAACAGTTTGTGGTGAATCTCATCACCCATAATCTTCTATGGTTTATGGAGGGCTCTATCCCTCACCACCAATGTTTGTGGCAAAAGCATGATACTCAAACCATGAAAGCCTATCTCTGTGAGATCTAGGTAATCATTGATTCCTTAGATGCTCTCAATGCTCCCTTAACTGATCAAGAGTTACTATATAATACACCTTGTTCGGTCTTGATAGCAAATATGAAACCTTGGTAACTGCTACCATGTATTTTGAAGAATATTTTACCTCTGATGAACTGCAGTCCAAGCCAAGTTTAAATGAGTAGTGTCTTTTGCATCTCTATGAGCACCATCCTTCGACTCCCTTTCATTCTGCCTTCGTCGCTATAGCAAACTCTACTTGCACCCGTTAACGCTATCACTACCACTCATCCAAATCCTAACAATAACAGTTGGGGAAGACGTGGTAGAAATCATGGTGGCCATCAGGGACGTGGAAATGGTGGTGGACGTGGAAAAACTCTCAGCAACCCACTAAGCAGAATGTTTTGATTGTTGGACACAATTAGTCCGCGTCAGGTATATCTACTGATCATAGCTGTAGTACTGTTGATATCCTCTCACAACTTCAATTAATTCTAAGCAATGTCCTACTATTAGTACTAACATGTCCCGTCTCTCCTAAGTTGTTCGTCAATTGTGTTTTCAACTAGGCCCTACCACAGCTTTTTGTCCTCACTAGTTTCCACCGCTGCCCTCATCCGCTTCTTCCCTAACTCCCAATGTGCTAGCCTCGATTTAGTCTGGTAAGCCTAATGCCATCACTTAGTACCCTAATTCTAGTGCTTCAAACCACATGACACCATCTGAAGGAATACTTTCCAATAAACCTACTTATGAGGGTATAACTAATATTATTGTTGGTAATTGAGCTACATTACCTATATCTCTTGTTGGACATGCCATATTGAATACTTCTACTTGCCCTCATGCGTTAATAATGTCATGCATTAATAATGTCATTTATTTTCGGAAAAATCACTACTAGGTACCCCACTTTATGTGAAAATCATAATTAGGGGATTATGTTATTAAAATATATTTAAAGGTACACAACATTCTGTGGAAACTATTTTAAGGGGATAATTCACTATTTGCATTTTCTTTTAAGCCCTTAAACTTTTCATATTTGCAAATCTACTCTCAATCCTTAAAAACTTACTTTCGAAAAATTGAAAAAAGTGTGTGGTTTTTTGCTCACTAATAGATCTCGACATTCTCTTTCATCTGGTATCAGAGCCACGTGCACAAAAATAATTATGATTATTAAGCTAAGTAATGACTAATTAAGCTAATTAACTGTGATTAGCTAAGATTAATGCTTGAACCATCATCTGCTTGCCCGGGTCCTAATTATTCTCATATTGTCCACTTACCTGAAGGCAATATCTCATTAGCACTTCAATTAAACTATATCACTGATATAGTTTTAGAATTAAAAACTGAATTACTTAAAATTGAGACTGAACTAAAAGATCTTAAGAATCAGTTAACAGTTGTTCATCTTTTTCTTATTAACGAAATTAGACATAGCAAAAAAGTTACTCCTAAAATTAGCACTCATTTTCAGTATAAATATCCTTTTCAAAATCCAAAAAACAAAATTCCATTTTCTTTGTAAGAGATAAAAATCAAAAAAGAAGTAGAAGAATAATCTGGTGAAAAATCTATTGAAAAGAAAGAAAAAGAAGATGGAGTATAAGCAACATTCCCTTGAAGAACTACAAAAAATGTTTGATAAAGAACAAAATCCGAAGAACTAAACAAAATCATGAGTGCTATTAGTGATAAATATGATGTTTTGTCTGATGATAATGAAAAGACTAATAATGTCCAATTAGAAGAAGAAATATATCAGCAAATGAATCTTATTAAACTTGATGATCTTAATGCATTATCATTAGAGGAAATTAAACGAAAATTAGATAAAAAATATGGTAAAATAATTGCGGAAAATAAGATTAACAAAATCAGAGAAGAAATTGACTGACATGAAACAGAGACTAATCTTGTTAATAAAGTCATTCCTAAACCAGAAGAATTTGCTGAACTATCCAGAAGAAACACTCATTTCTTGAGACCTAGGTATGTTCCTGTAGGACGCACAAGTAATTTTTCCTTCGGGTTTGTCCCAAGGAAAACCACGACCTATGAAGAGATTGGCCTTACCCCAATTCATCAAACTGGTTATATTTTAAACATCGATGGAGCTCGTAATAGAGAAGAAATATTTGAGCACTGGAAAAGAGGAATAAATAGTGTCCTAAATTTAAATACTACATGGACTGCGGCAAACTTTCTAAATTATATCGAGCATAGTTTCTCTGGCACTGTAGCTAACTGGTATGATTCCTTAAGTGAAGATGGTAAAAATACTTTAAGAACGATGGAAACCCCAACTGCTATGTTTAGAAGTTTGTGCAAAGAAATTGAAATTGAATTCATCGGAACTAAAATTGATTCTGAAGAAAAAGCACAAGAATGGTAAAGAAAAATTAACAACATAGAACTATGGGATATGAGATACCTAGAAAATTATATTGCAAAATTTAATCAATATTATTACAAAATTGGGCATAATGAAACCAATCTTGGTATGTTCTATAACAAATTGTCGTATCCTATAAATTCTATAATTAATGAAAAATACATGGCATGGTTTGAACGAACAGATGTTCATACCCTTGGTTCAAGAATTTCCTTTTTGCGAAAATGGGTCAATGAACAATGTCTTGATCTTCAAAAGCAAAAGAAGATTAAGAAACAGTCCTTAACTTACTGGGATTCACCTCACCAATGGGAGAAAGAATCTGAGAAAAGAAGAAAAAAAAAATTCTATAAGAAAAAGAGCTTTAACAAGCAAAGAGGCGAAAAATATAGAAGAAAATATTACAACAAATCAAGTCCTAAAAAGCGTAGATTTTTTAGGAAAACTGCTTATTATCCAGCAGGAAAAAATAACTGCAAATGTTGGGCATGCAGAGAGGTAGAACATTATGCTAATGAATGCAAAAACAGAAAAAATAATAAATTTATTGAAACCTTAGGAAGCCTAGATTATGTTGAGCTTAGTGAAGATGAGGCTTTAGACCTAGCCCTAGGCAACAACAAAGGCATTGTTGAAATTATAGAAGACAATAAATATGAAGAAAGTGATTGTGAAAAAACTAGCCATATGATGGAAAGTAACTCGGTTAGCCTTAGTGATCTTCAAGGAGAAGAGTTTGTAGTAGACAATAATCATGAAGAAGTCAAAGGAGATTGGGTCCTACCCATAATCTAAAAAGATATGATCTATAAAAAATCTAATTTTTAATTAAAACGCAAATATGTATGTGAAACGATGGAAGGAGATATGGAAATAAAGGATTGTGAATACGACGTTGGGGAAGTTAATCTTATTAATTGAAAAAATATCCTTAAGCATAACAAAGATAGAAAGTATAGGTACATCCACGTCGGAAGTGTCCAAGTTCAAATCACTCTATTGCAATATTATGGTAAAGATATTGATCTTTACGCTTTACTCTGTGATATTAGGCATACCAAATTTAATAACCAGATAATCACAGGGATAAAAACCAATTTATGTAATGGGTCAATAGGATTCAACTGTTGACCTAAATATTATGTGAGTCTAAAAGATGAATTTGTAAAAAACTTCCTATCCCTTAAGATAAAAACAGTTGGGATGGACATGAAAAGAGGAGGATATCCTTTAACGAGATTTTGAAAAATTATCTACAAATTAGATAATACGATAGACCCTAAGACTAAGGTAACAATGATAGAAGTAGAAAATTTTGAAAATCCTACCCCCATGCAGAAGATCCAAAGAATCAAGTCTAACCCTCAAGATATAAAAATTGATCGTTCATGGGTATCTAACTTTGCCAACTCTACGAAAATTAATAAGAAAAATGTAATAAAAATTGATGAGGAAGGAAAAATCACCATAAAACCCCAATTATTAAGAAGTATGAGTACAAGGTCAGATTGAGGAGAAGGATCTCCATTCGTTAAAGAAGAGCTTAAGGAAGATGATACAGTTAGCATAACCAGTGAAATGAGTAGAATGAGTTTTGAAACTGCAAGACCCAATTTAGACCGATTAACAAGTCTAGAAAGAAAGATCATTATATACAAAACTAGAACTGTTAGTGAACCAATTTATGAGGATGAATTAGTCAAAAATATAACGATGAAAATATCCTATGAAGTTACTAATACAAACCCTAATAGCATCTATATTCCAATAAAAGTATGTTTAGAGGAATATAATAAATATGAACTGTGTGCCTACATGGATAGTGGTTGTTCTGTATGCTTTAGAAAAAGGACCTTATTTCCTAAATTTATGTGGAAAAGAACTAAAAATCCTTTACAAGTAAGAATAGCTGATAATAGTGTTATGAACCACAATGAAGCCATAGAAGGATTATCCATAGAATTAGGAGGAGTTCAATGTATTATACCAGTACTATGGGCTACTGATCAACCATCTCATGATATGATTATTGGAAATAATTTTCAAAGATTATATTCTCCATACATCCAGACTATAAATCAAATAATATTTACAATTAATAGCCACTCAGTTCCTATTGAAAAATTAAATAAAGCTTACACTCATCAGAAAGTTGAATTTATACGCAGCCAGTGTGGTGAGAAGGTAATGCCAGCATAACAAAAAGTAGCACTAACAATCTCATTACTTGAATTATCTGTTAAAGAGCAGATTATTGAACAACAAGAAAAATTATGCAAAGAACTCTATTCTGACAATCCTCTAAAATTTTGGAATAAAGACAAAACATTTGCTAAAATTACTTTATTAAATCCCAACACTATCATCCGAGTTAAACAAATGGTGTATACCCACCAGGACATTCAAGAGTTTAATAAACAAATCAAAGAACTTCTGAATAAAGGATTAATTAGAAACAGTGAGAGTCCTCACATCAGTCCCGCTTTCATGGTAAGAAATCATGCTGAAGAAAAAGGAGGAAAAGCTAGAATGGTAATTAATTACAAAAAGTTTAATGAAAATACTGTCTTTGATAGTTATTATATTTCTAACAAAACAGTCATTTTTAATATAATTCAAGGAGCCTCTTGGTTCTCGAAAATGGATTAAAAGAGTGGTTATTGGCAGATAAAAATGGATGAGAAAAGTATTCTTTTAACTGTATTTAGTGCCCCAAAAGGACATTATGAATGGATAGTAATGCCATTTGATCTTAAAAATGCACCTCAAATATTCCAAAGAAGAATGGACAACATCTTCAAAGATCTTAATCATTATTGTCTGGTATACATCGATGATATCCTTATCTTTTCCAAAACCATAGAGCAGCATAAACATGATGTATTGGCTGTCGCCCAGAGATGCATTGACCATGGTATTATACTAGGAAAAAATAAGTGCATTTATGCTGAATAAGAAATTGAGTTTTTAGGTTTAGAAATAAAAGGTAGACAGATTATTCTACAAAAACATATTCTGAAAAAAATAGAAAATTTTTCTGAAAAAATTGAAGATAGGAAGCAACTAGAAAGGTTTCTAGGGTGTCTTACCTATACTTCTGATTTCATTAAAGATTTAGCTAAACTAAGAAAACCGCTCCAGCAAAAACTCAAGAAAAATGTTAGCTGGACATGGACTATTAATGATACAAAGATTGTTCAAAATTTCAAGAAGATGTGTAAAAATCTTCCTATTCTTAATTTGCCTAACGAAGAAGATGATTTAATTCTTGAGATAGATGCCAGCAATGAGTACTGGAGTGCAGTACTCAAAATCAAAGAAGGAAAAAAACTCTGCAAATATTGCAGTGGAAGCTTTAATAAAGCAGAATGCAATTATCCCATAATGGAAAAATAAATTCTTGTAGTCATAAGGGGAATTGAAAAATTCTTAATCTTTTTAGCCCCTAAACCTTTTCTCGTTCGAACTGATTGCAAAGGAATACTCGATTTTGTGAAAAAGAATTTATCAAATATGCAAGCGCAAGGGCGACTCCTGCGTTGGCAATTATGGCTTAACCAGTTTTCCTTCTCTATTGAACATATACAGGGATCGAAGAACTCTCTGGCAGACAATCTAACTCGAGAACTCGCCAATGGTGATCATCAAAGCCGACCTCCTGTCAGAAAAGGAGGAAATCCTTAATGAAATGTCATTTCTACTAGAACGGGTTACACCTTCTAGTAAAGTCCTTATTAATAACCTGGAATTCCATACAAAAAGTAGATCATGCTTTGGTCTACTATCTACCTAATAACCCAAAGATTTTCCCTTCTAGAATTACAAATTAGCTACCTTCGATGTCCTTATGATATCCAAGAAAAAATAAGTTCTCATATCCAAGAAAAATGGTTCAAGGAATGGTATGCAGCTACGTCGACTTTTATCATCATTATTCCTATGATATTTGGGAATCCTAGAGTACAACAATCTATTTTCCCGATAGATATGGAGTCGGTGACATTTGTTTTCCAGCTAATTCAATATCTCTCTGAGATCCTGTCTTTAAAACCTGAAAATATGGAATGGTTCTTTACTTCTCAGAAGTCCCAGATCCTAATTTTCCTTTTTTCTCAACCTTAACTAAGTTCCAGCAATATATATTCAAGAGGTTCCATTGGATTGTTAAATCTCCTGAGGGACCAACAAAAATTCCAGTTCGCAGATATCTAACTTTGGAGATTTATAGCGCCCTGATTGAATATGAAAATAGAAAAGTCAAACCAGCCTATTATCTTGTCCAAATTGTTGATTGCAATGATCCCAATGATCAATGACAAAATTAGATTCATGGAGATCCGGTACATATAGTTATTGATCCTGCATTAGCAAGGGCTATTGGGTTTTTTAACATTTATCGTCAATGTTGAGCATTGATTGAAAAAAGAAAAACACTAATACATTGTAGAAATACTACTTTTGCCTATAGTAACGAATTCAATGATTATATGAAAGTAAATGGAGCAGAATCAGAAGATATTTTTGATTATCTCTTTGATGTTGGAGCTGGAAAATTCTCATCAGAAGAAGGAAAGAAATATTTCCTTGAGTTGTTTGAAGAATATGATCCAGAGCATCTTAACCAAATTAATGAAGATTTTGATGAATATCTAGATAATGATAATCTGGAAGATATTATTAGAGATAAAAGTATGCAGAATCTCAATAATGATGACTAATCTTGTCATCATTAAATTTTTTGAAAAAGCTGTCCCACTATTGTACTATGTTGATAAGTGTCTGATCTGTAAAATAAAGTATGTACTGTAGTCGATAGTGTACTATAGACAACTGTAGCCATGTGAAAAATCTTTATGTACTGTAACCTTTAGGGTATCCTATGTACCCCCATCCCCTCTATAAATAGAGAGGTCGAGAGCTGAGAAAGACACGGTTATTTGAGCATTCTTGAGCAAATGAGAAGTTGTATTTCTCCATTTCTCTATGAACAAGTATCTCTAATGATCTTAGCTTAAGTCCCTCTTCAAGCTTTCCATTGTAATATTTCCACTTTCAAGCTTTTAATAAAAGAAGTTTCCCAATAGGAAACATTATCCAATTGAACCTTATGTCTTAAATATTATAAGTTCTTAATTAAAGCTCCACTATCCTTGAAAAAGATTAAAAACTTGATTAGTGATTACGGTTTGAGGTAGGAAACGAAATAAATCTATGCTGTGCCTGATCTAAGGAAGGTGGGTTGAGATTAGCAATCTTTGTAAACCGAAAGCTAGAGAAACGCCGGAGTCCAGCGCCAACTACGTTCAGGTAACGGTCGAAACTCTCTAATTAAGTTTTAATTATTTTGCTAAGCATGGTGGGCCTATAACTATAGAAATTATAATATATAAGATATAAGTTGTAAATTGTGATAACTAGTACCAGTAAAGTCATTATAAGAAGTTAAATCAGTTAAAATAAGCATATTTTCTGAAAAAACCCCTAAAAATAGCTTATTTACACGTTTTTCCTATTCCGGGAACTATTCTGCAAATTCTAAAAAGTTCAGAGAATAAGTTGCAAAGAAAAATTTCGACCAGTAACTATTTCAAAAAATATCATCCCCTATTAATAGTTTACCCAAAATAGTAGGCACTTTGGAATATATTATAAAAACATTAACCCCTAATAATTGTTTCCGGAGAATTAAGGTATCCCAGAGTCACAGATTGTTCATTTTCCTAATATGAAATTTAATTTACTTTGTGTTAACCGGTTGTGTCATGATAACAACTGCATGGTTAATTTTGATACTTCTTCTATGCATATTAAGGACAGGGCCAGTGGAAAAACTCTTTTAGAGGGTACCGACTATATTGGCATCCATTTCATTCATTCATCCTCCGTTCACATTGCTTTGGTTTCGATTCAAGTATCTGGCGATATCTTGCACACTAGGTTAGGACTTTGTAGGTCTAGAGTTTTAGATATTCTTAAGTATAAACATTTCATTTGCACTGCGTCCAAATGTTCAAATAAAATGTGTTGTTTGTCATATTGGTATAGCCTATCAATTGTCCCTTACTGATGTGGATCAGAACTTTAGTACACTATTATATTTAATTCACGTGAATATTTGGCAATCCCCTATCCTTTCTGATCTTAATTATCTATTTTATATTTTTTTTTGTAGATGATTGCGCACATTATACATAGGTGTGTCATAGGAGAACCAAATATGAGGTATATTCCATTTTTCTGGATTCCAGAAATTAGTTGAAATTTTTCTTGGGTGCATCTTCAAATTTACAAAGTGATCCTGGCAAGGAATTTGATAATACTCCCCTTCTTAGTCATTTTCAAAATTGTGGAATTCCTTTTTGCAAATCTTGTGCAAAGAGACCCAAACAAAATGGTGTGTCAGAGCACAAACATCGCCATATCATTGAGATGGTCCACACATTACTCTACAAGGCCTCTTTACCATATCAATTTTTGGTTGACGCTATTTATACCGCCAATTACATCATTAATCGCCTCCGTATACTTGTTTTGGGTAATACATCTCCCTTTGAGAGGCTTTCAAAAAACCACTTGAGTACTCCTTTCTATGAGTTTTTCGGTGTGAATTTTTGCCCATAATTTTGATTTCCCACGATAAACTTTCTCCCTGCTCTAAATGGTTTATGTTTCTTAGTTATGCTTACAATTATAAGGGCTATCAATACCTTCATCCCACTTCAGTTAAGGTTTATGTAAGTCATCATGTGTCTCTTCTTGATGATGTGTTACCTACTTGGACATCGTTTCTGCCAACCCTTTGCTCAGACTATTTCTCCTCTTTAACTCACGATGACCTCCAACCTTCAACCTTCCATAACCTCTGTCTTGCCCACAACTACTAGCCTGTGCCCGTGCCCCTGCCTCTCTATTGGGGCAGCTCATTATTCCACATTTGCTCCTACCCAACAGGTACTTGTTAAACCTTAGTCTGGACCATCTCCCTCTCCTCTTTCTAATGCTGGCCCATCTTTTTCTCCATCCCACTCTTTGTCCTCCTCCGAGTCCTTCCTTGCGGCCTAGTCTTTTGCCCTACTTGGTTCTCCCTCATCCTCCTCTGGACAATGCTTCCATATATTTGGCATAGTCCCCCATAATCCTGGTCTCCCAACCTGCTAATCTTCATCTAATGCAAATAAGGTCCAGAGTTGGTGTACTTAAGCCCCATACCCTCATGTCACTGCATGCATCAGTCTCTATTCATTTTAAGCTGACTAGTTGCTCTTAAGCATCAAAATATCCTAAATGGAAAGCAGCTTTATAAGAAGAATTTAATGATGTTGTTAGCAGTTTTACTTAACCGCAAGTGCACGGCGTAGCTGTAGCTAGCAACCGGCAAGTACGGGTCGAATCCACAGGGAACTTGGTTTCAACTACTAGAACTAATTGGACTAACTCAAGCTAGGCAGTTGTCGAGTGAAGTTGGTTTAACTAATTCTAACTCTATTTGGTCTAAGACAATAATGAGAAGAAAATCCTGGATTGGGGTTCACCGCACTATGACGTTCATTGGAAAATACACTAGGTCGTGTGAATCTGCCTGTAAGATAATTGAAATGGAATTATTACCGGTTTAAAGCATCTACGCCTACTTTCGAAGGTCATTAGACTGATCAGACTAACCTAGTTGTCGACTTTCGTGAAACTAGAATAACAAGACCACAAGATCATGTAATTTAAATTCCCAATTGCACCCCCAACTACTTTCGTGTCAAGTAATTCAATTGCTCACAAAGCTACTCTAAGTAAAGGACCTAACTTTCGTTAGTCTCCTAAACCCTAATTAAGAACATGAATGAAACCCTCTCAGGCAATTCATCGAACACCTGGCATGCTAAGTGAGAGTTCAATTATACTCTGGCGTAATTCACAAAAACCTAGAATTAACAATCCAATTTACATCACAGGGGCTACGCCCAATCCAAGATTAAGGAATTTAGCCGCTAAACATGTTTTCAAACAACATCTCAATCAAGAACAATAACATGTCAAGGAATATAGAACTTGAACTAAAACGAAAGAAAAGGGGTAGAAAGGTGTACCCTGAACAATCTGCAACAATATTCAATCGAAAGCGTCAACAAATTTTGATCCAAAGCTTGAATTCAATAGCACAATAAGCAAAACCTAAGAGCCCTAGAAATCGCCTAAAACGAGAGAGAAGAAAAGGTAGAATGAAATTGACCCCGAATTACAATCCCAAAACACGATAAAACAGCGACAACTAAAGTGGCACGGTCGTGCCAGATGGCACGGGGGCACCGTGCCAAATTTCTGCCGGACGAAAACGCGGAACCCGGCAAAAAAAAGGCAATCATGCCACACAGCACGGCCAGACACGGTCGTGCCACGTGGCATGGCCACATCGTGCCATGTGGCACGGTCGTGCCGCGTGGCACGGCTAGGCCATGCCACGTGGCGCCGGTTCGGGTTTGTCGGGTCGTCGCGGTTTTTTTCCTTGTCGCGTGTGTCCGATTCTCCGGGGCTTCCGTGCGACGCTTTTTCGTAGCTTTTCTCGCCTTCTTGGCACTCCTTTCTGCTAAATGCTGTTCATCTTTCTGTTTCTTCAATAGAGTTCCTGAAAATATCGAAAGATGTTATATGAGTTAAAAGTATGCAAAAGGAGGCCGATTTGACCCTTCCTTAACACAATTAAACGTGAAAACGGGGGGGGGAATGGGTCAAATAGGGGCTAAAAATAGTACAAAATAGAGGTTCATCACACCCCCATGCTTATCTCTTGCTTGTCCTCAAGCAAGACTATGCTATGAAAAATCAGGGAGGATGGTGGACCTCTAAACACACCCTCTTCAAGGGAAAGGATGGATGCCGATGAATCACGCTAATCATGCATAGAAGGTAGTCCAGTCAAGGTGCGGCAGATAATCTCAATGAAAATGTATGCAATGTCACCCATGAATCATCTTGCCCATATGAAACACACAACATACCCCAAATATTGAAGCACATAGTAAGACATAACCTTCCTTAACAAATGGTGAGTAAGCAGGACTGGTAGGACCTCACTTTAGGGCAAAGTGGAGCACTCCCCTCAATGTGTTTGAAATATGTAACAAGGGTACGCTCAATACTCCAACCAATCAGGCAACTACCATATGCTTGGTAAAGTTCTCTACTCTCCACCACGAGAATGCAATATGCAATGTGTCAATCATGAGGGCTTGCAATAGGGATGTAATGGGGCTAAGGTCAAAGGTGAGAAGCGGAATAATTTGGGAAAGTGGAGCTATTAGTCAAAGACTAGGGAGCAGGAACACTTCCACAATTCAGCATTATAGATACAACTTCACACCAACTTACGAATTGAATGGCAAAGCTCGCAAAAACCTCAAGGAGAAAACAACAAGCTTATTGCAAAAAGCTTCCATGCTACCCGTTTTATTTGCAACTTCTCATTTCATTTTTTTTTTTTTTGAGAAGCAAAAAAAAGGATGCACATTGGATAGCGTTGGAAGTACAAAAATTAATTCGCAATTTTCCCAAAACGAGCCACTAGTATTATGCCCGCAGTGAATGATCAAATGCCCCAAACATGCCCAACTACATTGTGGAAGTATCGCCCCACTAGACACCTTGACAAGGATGAAGGAAGTATACACAGGTCAAGCGTGTAATTAATGTGGTGCAACAACAACGACTGGGGGAAAGGCTCAAAGGGCTAGCAAAGGGACAGCATGCAACAACGGGTGGCTTTCTGGCTAATGTGGCTACATGAATAAAGATCGCCTCAATCATGTCGGCACATGTAATTGCTAAATGCAGTTTCAAGGAGAACAAGACCAAGTTCTAGAGATGCATCATGGAGGAGTCACACATGAAGGGAAATGGAGACTATATGTAATGAATAGTCATTAGGCTCAAAATCTCACGGGTAAACCTACCACAGTCAAGTGACTTACTCTGGGGTATGTCCCATTCATCAAGGTTAGTCAAGTCAAGCCACATGAATCTCAGGGGTAGCTAGCATGCAACACAGGGCGAAGAAACTACAGATGACAAAACAAACACAATTTGCCCAAAAACTCACACCAAGACAAGTTACGCCTCAACACACAACCCAACATGATCAATCAATCATCACCCCCTTCAATCTCATCACAAGAGGGGTTTTCGCAAACTGTAAATTTTTTTTTTTTTCAAAGCAATAAAACTAACTACTAAAGCAATAAAGTTATAAAGGATAATGAAGAGAAGGGTAAGAGATGGTACCTGAGAAGCTTACGAATGCCCGACTCGATCATTTCTCCTTTTGAATGCAAAAGCTAATCCTATATGCTCTAAACTATATGCTCGAATAAAATAAAAAGGCAAAAACAATAAAGTGCATGACATGAAATCCTATCTAAATGATGCAAATACAAGTGATATCATCACCTACCCCCACAATGTTACCAGAAAGCGACGAGCTCACACCCCCATGCTTGAGATTTTCATTGTCCTCAATGAAAAGGATGCAGAAAAGAAACAAGGGGAGGGAAAGGGGGGAAAAGGGTGGGTGACACACACACACACACTCGCTTTTTTGTTTTTTGTTTTTTTTTTTTTTAAGAACTATAAATACCTTGGGTTGCCTCCCAAGAAGCGCTTGTTTTAGGTCCTAAGCTTGACCATTATCTCAGGAATATGATGCTCGTGTGATGTAGGGAGGTGTGGGGATGGAAGAAGGAAATGACGAGTGAGCCAGCACTTCCCCATGGCTAAAGTCAGGCATCAGTATCGCCTGAGGAGGCCCGCCAGTAGCAGTAGTAGGCGGTGGGCGTCGGGGAGGCAGAGCAGGCGGCCGCAGATGGGATCCGCCACCCCAGTCATGAAGTTCCACTCTTACGACAGCTGGAGGAGTGGAGACGGTCGGGGCCGCAAGCGCAGAGTGTGCACCTGGGGTGGGAGGTGGTATGGGTGGTAAAAATTGAAAATCCACCCGCTCGCCACAGACGGTGAAGGACATGGTGCCCATCTGCACATCAATCACAGCCCCTGCGGTCGCGAGAAAGGGGCGACCCAAGATGAAGGGGGGCGGAAAGGCATCGTCCATATCAAGGACGATAAAGTCACACGGGGCCAGAAAATTCCCCACCTGGACCGGAACGTCCTCCAGGATGCCCACAGGACGCCTGATGGAGCAGTCCGCGAACTGAATAATGATGCTGGTGGGTGTGGGGTCCCATAATCGCAGCTTCTTGTAGAGAGAGAGCGGCATGATACTCACACTAGCGCCCAGATCGCAGAGAGCTCTCTCAATCTGCACATCCCCTATACAGCAAGGGATGGAGAAGCTGCCAGGATCCTGCAGCTTGGATGGCGACCGCCTTTACAAGAGCGCACTGCAGGAGCCGCCAATGGAAGCTATAGAAGCCTCCCTAGATGCTCCCTTCTTGGACAGGAGCTCTCGTAAAAATTTCCATTGCGCAGGGGCACTCTGGAGCGTTTCCAAGAAGGGGCTACTGGCATAGATTCGGCGTAGGATTTCCAGAAATCGCTCGAATCTAGGTTCAAGCTGAACGAGCTCAGACCATGCCAGTCGTTGAGGGAAAGGCACTCGAGGGTGGTAAGTGCGATCAATGGGTTGATGGCGGGTTTCCTCAATAGGGCTCAGACCCTCATTTTTCTCCTTTCCCTCAGTTCCGGCAGAAGCAGAAACCGGAACTACCTCCTGGAGAACCATCACTGGGCTCTCTTCTAACCCCGCGCCCACAGTAGATATGGCATTGACTTGGCGGCGGGGGTTGACCTCGGTCTGACCCGGAAGTTGCCCCTGAGATCTGGACAGGTGGCTCACCTGCTGAGCAATCTGGGCAATCTGTGTATCCATGGTTTTCTGATGGGCGGCCATGGAATCCACTCTGGAGGTCAATACCTGAATATTTTCTTTGAGAGTCTCATTTGTCGTAGTCTGGGTCGCTATGAAGCGCTCCATAAGGCTCTCCAGGTGAGATGTGGGTTCAGGAGGTGGAGGAGGTGGAGTGTAGGGGGCTCGGTGGTGGAAACCAGGTGGCTGGTTGGGGTTCTGAGGGTGAGGGTTGGGGTTTTTATAGAGGGGGTTCGGACGAGTATTCCAACCCTGGTTGTAGGAGGTGGGGTGGGGGTTATTTTGAGGAGGTTGGGTGTAGGTATGATAGGCGTTGACGTGCTCAATGCTAGAAGGGGCATTGTAGCACTCAACGGCAGTATGACCCTGTACACCGCAGGCCTCACAAACAGCATAAATCCCCATGGACGACCCCACAGAAGTAGCTGACGAGGTGGTCACTTTCTCCAGGCGCTGTGCAAGGGCGTCCACCCTGCTCGCTAGGAGCGTCACAGCGTCAATCTCATGCCTGCCCCCGCCCCTCTTGGGGGTGGCCTTCTCACTCGACCAATGATAGTTGTTGGAAGCCATCTCTTCCAACAACGCCTTTGCTGCTTCGATAGATTTGCCCATAAGAGCACCCCCTGCTGCAGCATCAACTGAAATCTTCACCGACCGCTCTAATCCATTGTAGAAGGTTTGGATTAGGAGCCAGTCGGGAACTCCATGGTGGGGGCACTGGCGCTGGAGGTCCTTGAATCTCTCCCATGCCTCATATAAAGACTCACCATCCTGCTGGGCAAAGGAGGTGATGTCTGTCCTCAACTTGGCAGTCTTGCCAGGTGGGAAGTACTTGCTGAGGAATGCTTTGGAGAGTACTTCCCACGTGGTGAACGAGTTGGGCTCCTCGTTCTGAAGCCAGTCACTGGCTCTATCCCGCAGTGAGAATGGGAAGAGCCGCAGCCGGATTGCATCAGTAGACACCCCATTTAGCTTGATGGTATCACACTTCGCTAAGAACCTGCGAAGGTGCACGTTGGGGTTCTCCGAGGGGTGCCCGCTGAATTGCTCCCTCTCCACGAATGTGATCAGTGCGGGGCTGAGCTCGAAGCTGTTAGCCTCGATGGCGGGGCTAACGATGGAGGAGGTTACGCCCGATGCTTGTGGCAAGGCATAATCTCGCAGCACTCTTTGGCTTTGCTCGGCCATCTGTATTTGTGCTTGGTGCCTTCTCCTTTCACCGCTTTGCCGTCGAGCAGTGGCTTCGATTTCAGGGTCAAAAGGGGCAAGTGGTTGATCCCTTTGACTACGCCTGCGCATACAAAACCAACACTACCAAGGCGTAAAACAGTTTCAAGCACAATGAAGGGGAGAAGGGAAACAATGAAGGGATGAAAAGAAAAAGAAAAAGCCTAGTCTAGAGTACGCTAATCGGTTCTAACATTGAAAGGCGCAAGCTCCCCGGCAACGGCGTCAAAAACTTGTTAGCAGTTTTACTTAACCGCAAGTGCACGGCGTAGCTGTAGCTAGCAACCGGCAAGTACGGGTCGAATCCACAGGAAACTTGGTTTCAACTACTAGAACTAATTGGACTAACTCAAGCTAGGCAGTTGTCGAGTGAAGTTGGTTTAACTAATTCTAACTCTATTTGGTCTAAGACAATAATGAGAAGAAAATCCTGGATTGGGGTTCACCGCACTATGACGTTCATTGGAAAATACACTAGGTCGTGTGAATCTGCCTGTAAGATAATTGAAATGGAATTATTACCGGTTTAAAGCATCTACGCCTACTTTCGAAGGTCATTAGACTGATCAGACTAACCTAGTTGTCGACTTTCGTGAAACTAGAATAACAAGACCACAAGATCATGTAATTTAAATTCCCAATTGCACCCCCAACTACTTTCGTGTCAAGTAATTCAATTGCTCACAAAGCTACTCTAAGTAAAGGACCTAACTTTCGTTAGTCTCCTAAACTCTAATTAAGAACATGAATGAAACCCTCTCAGGCAATTCATCGAACACCTGGCATGCTAAGTGAGAGTTCAATTATACTCTGGCGTAATTCACAAAAACCTAGAATTAACAATCCAATTTACATCACAGGGGCTACGCCCAATCCAAGATTAAGGAATTTAGCCGCTAAACATGTTTTCAAACAACATCTCAATCAAGAACAATAACATGTCAAGGAATATAGAACTTGAACTAAAACGAAAGAAAAGGGGTAGAAAGGTGTACCCTGAACAATCTGCAACAATATTCAATCGAAAGCGTCAACAAATTTTGATCCAAAGCTTGAATTCAATAGCACAATAAGCAAAACCTAAGAGCCCTAGAAATCGCCTAAAACGAGAGAGAAGAAAAGGTAGAATGAATAAAACCCGGAATTACAATCCCAAAACACGATAAAACAGCGACAACTAAAGTGGCACGGTCGTGCCAGACGGCACGGGGGCACCGTGCCAAATTTCTGCCGGACGAAAACGCGGGACCCGGCAAAAAAAAGGGAACCATGCCACACAGCACTGCCAGGCCGTGCCATGTGGCACGGTCGTGCCACGTGGCACGGCCACACCGTGCCATGTGGCACGGTCGTGCCGCGTGGCACGGCTAGGCCATGCCACGTGGCGCCGGTTCGGGTTTGTCGGGTTGTCGCGGTTTTTTTCCTTGTCGCGTGTGTCCGATTCTCCGAGGCTTCCGTGCGACGCTTTTTCGTAGCTTTTCTCGCCTTTCTTGGCACTCCTTTCTGCTAAATGCTGTTCATCTTTCTGTTTCTTCAATAGAGTTCCTGAAAATATCGAAAGATGTTATATGAGTTGAAAGTATGCAAAAGGAGGCCGATTTGACCCTTCCTTAACACAATTAAACGTGAAAACGGGGGGGAAATGGGTCAAATAGGGGCTAAAAATAGTACAAAATAGAGGTTCATCAGATGTAGCTCAAAATGATTCATGGACTTCAGTTCCTTATTGCAACAATATGAATTTGCTAACATGTAAGTGGGTTTACAGGAATAAGTATCTTTCATATGGCTCCATTGAACATTGTAAGCCTTGTCTGACTATCAAAGGGTCTGATCAACAAGAAGGGTTGGACTATCATGACACATCTAGCTCAGTCGTGAAGCCCACCACAATCTATGTGATTCTATCCCTTGCCATCACTCATGTCCAGGTCATATAACAATTGGACATCAAGAATGCCTTCCTTCATGACGACTTGACAGAAGATGCCTATATAATTCAACCACAAGGTTTTGTTAATCTTGATTTTACCATTTATGTTTGCAAGCTTAATAAGTATTAGTATGGGCTGAAATAAGCCCCACAGGCATGGTTTCACAACTTTAGTAGTTTCCTTATTTCCTAGGCTTTTTCTACGGTCAGAATGACCCTTCCATGTTTATTTGTCATAGCTCTAGGGTCACCCTTGTTTTGCTTCTCTTTTGTTCATGATATTATTTTTACATGGAGTTCACCAGTCCTTCTCCATCATATCATAGATCTCCTTTTCACTCAATTTTCAGTGAAAGACCTTGGTGATCTTTACTAGTTTCTGAGGGTTCAAGTTGTGTGAACTCCTGATATGCTTGTATTCACTCAGAATAGACGCATCCAACATCTTTTAACCTGATTTAACCTTCATAACACAAACCTTTCCACAAACCATTTGTTTCCAGGACCACATTGTCACTAATGGATAGGGAATTACTTACTGATTTTACTGAATATTGAACCATGGCGGGAGCCTTGCAGTAATTAACTATAAGTAGGCCAAATATAGCCTATGCAGTTAATCTTGTGTTCAATTTGTGCATGCACCACGTACTACTCATCTTGTTACTGTATGGAGAATTTTTTGTTACTTGCAGGGCACTATAGATCATGGTCTTGTTCTCAAATGTGCGGCCCATTTTAATGTTGTTCTGGCCTATTTTGATACTAACTGGGTTGGGTATCCTGATAGCTCCTGATCCAGTACTTGACCCTAATCTTTTATCCTAACTCTCCAAGAAGCAGCCTACAATGTCCAAGTCCTCGGCAAAAGCTGAGTATCATGCTGTCACTTATGCTGTTACCTAGACTTCATGGATTCTCTATCTACCGGTTAAGTTAGGTATTTTTATTACTGAACCTACCGAGGTTCTCTATGACAATATCTACTACCTACATTGCTGCCAATCCTATCCTCCATGGGCGTAGCAAGCACATCAAAGTCCATAATCATTTTGGTCATGAGCGTGTCTCTCATGGTGATCTCATTTTTCATTATGTATCAACTTAGCTTCAATTTGCTGACATTATTGGAAAGGCCTTACTTGTTGCTAGATTTTTATTTTTAAAAGCCAATATGTTAGTACATTCGCCTCTACATATTGAGGAGGGCGTGATAGAGGAAACCCTAACCCCAAGCACACTAATGTACTTTTGTAATGTTTCTCTTTATATATATATATATATATATACACACACACACACACACACACACACACACATACATATACACACACACACACACATATTACCCCAACGGCTCCCAATTGGTGAGCCTATTCTCCTCATAATTGTGTTGTAGAAAATACTATTTGAAGTTATATGGACTACATTTGGGACCTAAGGATGTCTATATGGTTGGGAAATATAGGGAGTTATGTCAAAGATGGAATTGGAAGGTTTTGAACTAGAGTATTGGTTCTAAATTCTTCTTTATCTTTATTTGTATTTTAACATCCTTCATCTATGGCATCTGCATAAATCCTTTTTTTGTGCAAGAGCTACAAATGTAATGATCGAATCACATTTATAATGTTCATCTTTGGAATGTTATCTAGGATGTGGCAATATAGCTGGTTTGTATTCGAATATGTACTTTTGTGCACCAAGTCCTTCGACACAGCTATATCTTATGTATTATCACTTGCTAACTATCAGTAGCAATATTTTGACTGAATGCGTTGATTTCAGGTGGCTTAACTTCTGTCTTCTTTAGTAGACTTTGTACATATAAATCTGTTTAGACCCATGTTAGTGGTGGTAGACTATAAACTCATTACAATTTAAAATCATTCTTAAACCTTCAACTATCAGTTTAAAATTTTAGTTGAGATGGTTTTTAAGTATATTAACAGCCCTTTCTGAACGAGAGGTCTCAAGTGTGATTCTTAACTAACTAGCGCTCATATTAATTAATTTATTGCGCAAGATTATGAGGGATCTTTGCAACATGATACGCTTCAAGTCCAAAGGGATTTTGCGCAAGATTATGAGGGTTCTTACATTAGTTTTGGTTTCTTGTTGACATACAAGTAATTAGAGTTACTAGGCCCACATGTGGTTGCCAGTCTTGATCTTTGTGAAGACTTGATTGGAATATATATATATAGGCATATATTACAAAATTCAGCATTTGTCTCATAGCTGTCTTGATAAATAAACTTTAATTTGCTCTATACAATTGGTTCAAAGAAAGAGGAGACAGTGTAGAATAAAATAGGGGGAAAAAAGGAGAGATGAAAAAAGAGATTAACCTAGATTTTCTTTGTTGATCAAATGGGAGCAAGTAGAAATTACATGGTCAAGTTGGCAAAAGTCATGAGTATGAGATAAACAACCGCATTGGCTCCAACAATGCCAACGGAACGGTCACGATTGACTTTTTCGACAAGGAATTCACTGCTAACGACGGCCAGCATCTTCTTCTCATTAACGATAGATTGTCTTAATGCCCCTCTCTCTATCTCTCAACCTTTTATTTTAGGGTTTGGTGAATTGGTCAACGTGGATGTCGCGAGTAAAGGAAAGATAAAATTAAAATGAATTTTAATTTATTTTTCTTTTAGTTTTGGTCAACAAACTGATCCCTAGGTTTGTGAATTTGAAACCCCTTGATTTTAGACGCATTTAAGTTCTTAAGGTTTTGGGAGGGGCATAATACCTGAGGATATTATGTCCCAATCCCTTCAAATTAGGGATGATAATGGGTCAAATCTGGAACGAATCTATATTTAGATCCATATCTATTCTAATTTTCTGAATCTGGATCCGAGTCCAATATCGACCAATTGGATCTTAAAAGTTAAGATCCATTCCTAGACCCATTGGGTCTATGGATCTCAAACGGAGCCTAAATAGATCCACAACCTTACAAAAGCTTGTTAGGAGTTTAAGAATTGTAATAACTATTCAATAGACACAATAACACAATTTTTAATAAAGACAATAGCAAAAAATGAGATATAAGATAATAATAACTTTAATGTGCTTAGTAGTGGAAAGTGGCAACTATAATAGATGCTGATATAACTAAATCTCCTAAAAATCATATTCCACCATCAAAATACCAAAACCATGTTTCATGATATTTCATAAGATCTATAGAACTAAAAATAGACAAGTAAGACTTTACATATTATGAGTTAGAAATATTGGAACTCACCAATGTCAATCCAAAACTCTAAGTTATAAAATGTCAAGATAAGTGAAAAATTCTTTTATTTAGTTAAAACAAGCTCAAATATAAATTTTAAAGTTCAAAATTTTTTCATTTAGTTGGCACTCATCTCCCTTACGAAAATTTAATTGACATTTTTAACCACAAAAATAATTTATCTAATGTTTTTCACCACTAAAATAACATCAATGGTTTGAATTAAAAATTGATCATCTGATTAGAAAGATTTAAAAAATATAAATATGAATCTTGAGCTCTAAATTATTTCATTTAGTTAACATTTGTCTTCACTTGAAAACATTTTGAACTTAAACTTCCTATTCAAACTTCTTTTAATATTTGTTATTAGATAGTCAAGTTTTGATCTAAATTGTTGAAGTTCAAATTTGCTACTGAATTCCAAAATACCTCAAAAGATGATTAATTTTAATTTGATTTATTATATATCCGTATTATTACATATCCTTTAATATTATTAATGGGTGCATGAAACTTGAGTGGGTAAGGTTGGATACTTATTCATTGGGTACGCATGTTCATCTCTAGAAATGAAGACTAATAATGCACAATATGTCATGCACAAAGAGAGAGGGAGTAAGTTTAACAGAATTGTTTGTTGACTTTCGGGGTTATAAGAGTAATAGGTCCAATGGGACTGAAGAGGTAATTCTGGATCTAAGCAATGGACCCATCTTTAGACTATTTTAAGATCCAGATCCTTTATAGGATTCATTGGACCCAAAAATGATGAGTCTAGACTCATGCAAATGGGGTGGATCTGATGGATTTGGGTTGGATCTAAGATCCATTGTCACCCCAACTTCAAATGCTAACCAAACATTAAAGAATGGAACTTGATGCCTAAAAGTTCAAGTTTCATTCCTTTTTTCTTCACCAAACTCCCCCTTAGATTTAGCTTCATCTTTAGATTTACTTTGAAACTTCACTTATCAAGCTCGTTCCTTGCTCTTGATTATATGCAATTGCCTGTTTTTTTTTAAATTCTTTATTAGTTATAATTGCCAAGGATGCTCTAAGCAAGTGTTTAGATGACGTTTGAATGATTAGGTGATGAAGACGTAAACACTCAACAAAAAAAAAAAAAGAAGAAGAAAGAGAACACTCTATGAAAAGGATAAATGGGTGAGATACTCCAATGCAATAGCTTATGGTAGCTATTGACAATTTTATTTCACATCAATCTATCATTATTTGCGGAGTTAACACTTATGTCTAACATCGGTCACAAAGATGACATATGTGGTTCTAGTGGCATATTCCTTCACAGGCATCAATGCATTTCTCGACCGCCGTTTCTGTCCCTGTGACACAAACCAAAAAGCAAACATGGAAATTTGGCTAAGACCACATGACTAAAATTTCCAGCCTAGCAAACAGTTGGGAGAATTGGGGAAATGAAAAATATAATTCAAAATCGGGAAATCAAAACATAGAGTTATTTACCTGGGCTTTCTTTTGCCATTAAACTAGCGCAAGTAGAAATGGCACAACCAATTTGACAAAAGTCACCGGACTTATCTTTCCAAGCTTCTGGACTTGAGATATACAGTTTGGATCCAAGGCACTTAATACTACAATCAGCTGCACACATAAAGGGATTTTTAAAAGGGGCGCAAAGAATAAGGCACTTGGCAAAGCAACCAGGACTAAACTTGATGGCTTCTGTATTATTAACTAGGGCATTGCAAATCACAAGTAACACAAGACCAATAGCTATAATTTTTCTTGTTTTCTCCATATTATTCTTCTTGTCCTATCTCTAGTATATACTTGTAAATACAGATTGTGATGGTTGTATAGTGCACGACATCAAAAGAACCTTATATAGAACTGACTGGGGTGGTCAACTTTACTCCATTTCATCGACATTTGTTAACTAAAGATCATTCTCGCTACTTACTATTTGTGAAAGCTTGCATCAAACGAATGATGAGATTTGCTGGTCTAATAAAGGAGTTCTTACATGGCCCTAATTAGAAAGCTTTGGTAATATTTTTGGCTGGCTTATGATATATCATAATGAAAAGAATTCAATATTCATTTCCTAGTCAGGAAAATATCATCATATGGTGTGTTTGAGGGCAACTAAAAAGTCAAGAAAAATAAAAATAATGGGCATCTGTTTTAATTTTGGGATGATTAACTAATTATTTTCAACCAATTTGAATACTATTGTGGATTTTGAATTTGAAAGGAATTATTGGATTGACTAATCCCTATCTACATTTGGCACTCCAAAAAGGATCGTGAAAATCACAAACTTTAATTGCTGCTTTTCAGGGTCTGATTTAGAAAGGCATGATGGATCTGCTAGGTCGTCACCTATGTAAGCCTCAGACAACACTTCGCATGTCTAGAAATTTTTTCAAGAGAGACTTGATAAGTGATTATTTCCACCTAAAGAGATTATTTTTTTAATTTTCCCCTTTCCCCATCCCTTCCTCTGGATGAAATGCTAATCTCTAAGACAGTTGTAAGTTTCGTTCGTTTTTATTTAAGGTTTAAAGGAGTCATAAAGAGTAATACAATACAATTAGAATATAACGTCAGAGGGAAAAGTCGAATCTTAGCTTTGACAATAGAACACTTTGATGTGCCTTCTCTGTCTATGAATATGCAAATCATATTAATGGAGAAGTTTGCACTGAGTTCTATCAAGAAGACAAAATATTGTCGTCGCTCCTCAGAGATAATGTAATGTATGGACCAATGCACATGGGCGGATCTTTGTGGAGTTCTGTGGTGTTCATGGACACCCCTAGGTCAAAAAAAATTCTAATATACTATTTACAAGGAGTTAAGAATAGTGCATATAGACACTCCTAAAATAGCCCAAATAAATATTTACGCCTCTCATAAACTAGCCCAAACACTAACCATTCTATTTTTTAAAATAAAAAGTACAACCCTCATTTGTAAACCGATGAAGTAACAAAATAGAATTTATTAAAATTCTTACTCTTCTCTCTCATGCTTTGCAGTAAAGGACAAAAAAATTTAGGTGAGCTTGTCTCATTTTATCTTTGTTTTTTCTTTTTTGGTCTAATTTAATGTCAATTCAATTCCATTATACAATGTTTGAGAATGAAACAACTTGCAAAAAAAAAAGAAAATAATGTTAAGTGGTAGCGGAGTCGATTCTAACATCAAGTGCAAAGAGATGAGACATGATGATGATTGCTAATAAGTAGATGCCCTTAATTTAAAGGTCTAAATCTGCCACTGCCAATGCAATCACTTGGGAAATGCCCTCAGCTATGTAATGCTAAAGGAGTGCTTTGAGGGCCATGGACGGAACTACATTGGGCAAGAGGGGTCAATTGACCCCTCAGCTTTTTGGAAAAAAAATTAAATATGGGGTATTTTTAAGGATAAACAAAATAGATATATACTAATTAGTTCACATACATTTTGCAAATGTGTGCCTAGCAGGATGGTTGGCTGCTCTTTATTTGTTTCAGGAGGTTGCGGGTTTGACTCTCATCACTTTCCTTTTGCGGTGCCTTGTACGTTTTTTTTGGGAGTTTTGCCCATTCATTTTCTCTAATTTCTGCCTCTCGACTCTCTAGTCTTACTTTACTTTCCTCCTCATATGCGTTCTCTCTCTCTGCCCAGCCCACCGCTTACGCACTCTCTCTCTCTCTCTCTCTCTCACTCTCTGCAATCTGCCTAACTTAGTCATTGACCGACCGACGCTGCCAGCTGCAAGCCTGCCACTAGCGCCGCCACTTGTGTCGGCAGCCGCCTCCACTCCTCCTCGGCTCTCCCCCTAACTCTTAAGTCCCAAATCTCAATTTGAGGTAACTCCCAAAAATCCTCAATTTTTATTTTTAATTTTATTATTTTGTAAATAATTATATTTATTTTACTGATTTTAGTTAGATTATGTTAAATAATTGATTAACTTAGTGAATTCCTCATGATTCATGAATTGAAAAATGAGAATTTTAACCTAATTGTCTTCTTGGTTGTTCTTGGTTGAAGATTTAAAATTGGACTAAATTTGTTTGTAATGGCTTCCTTGTCTATGTTTAGTTTACTAATTTTTATTGAATTTGTGTTGAAGAAGTGGTTAATTTAGAGATTTACTTATCAATTAAAAAATTAGGTTTTGTCTTTCTTGATTGAGAATTTAAAAATTAGAATTGGGGTAATTTGTTGGTTATTGTTTGTTTATTTGTATTAAATTTATTGACTTTAGGTAAATTTATGTATTATTAATCTCGTCTTCCTTGTTTTGAATCCTGACTCTGCCTTGCCGATGGCTTATTGGAGATTGAATTTGACGTGAAAGCTTGGTTTGAAAATCTTCCATGCAACTCCACTGATTCTGACATGGTTCGGTGTCCAGAGTTCCACTCGTCAAGTCAGCTAATCTTTGTCTGCTACACTGTCAATGGTCGTAAAGGTTGATTTGTGCTATTTTGTTATTACTCCTCAAGCTGTGACAACGCGGTATACTTGCCATTTTGAGATTAGGGTAAAAAAAGAAAAAGGAAAAAATTGATTCCTGATTCCTGTGCAAATTATGTTGTGGTTCCAAAACCAAGATAATCCTGAAAGTTGTAATTTCTTTTCCTCTCTTTTTTATTATTTAAAATGTTCTTTTACTTTCGTCTTTCATATGACTAGATTTGTAAGTTCGGGTAGGTGGATTAAATATGATTCGAGTGTATACGTGCTTGGGTTAAATACGAATTGGATGTATTTCGAGTTCCGGTAAAATACGAGCGATCGTATTTCGGGTGTGCGGTTTTTGGGTCGACCCGACGGTTTTAGAATGCCCTTTTTTGGGTTATTTCCGTTTTGCCAGAATTAAAAACTCAGCACATTTTACGCTTAAAATTGTCTGTATAATGAAAAAAATATTGTAATTACAATTTCTTAAAAGAATATTTAAAATATTCAAGCTTTTCATTATGATATATGTGGGTCATGTACAAGTGACCAAAGAGTCTAACCCAGTGAGTCAACCCATGAATTAAAATGAGGTTGATAATGGATCAAATTGTTTATGCGCCAGTCCATTTAAAGTATGTTAATGAGTTGGAACGATTTGGTCGACTAATAAGTCATTTAATAATTCGATGTTTTTATTGGCTCATTTACCATTACCTAATTAGATACACTTTATCAGTGGGATGATCCTAACACGAATACGAGTCGGTCCATTACTTAACAACATCATAATTTGAAACTATTTAGAATAGAAAACAAATGAAAAGATATTGGATGAACACAAGATATAACAATTATTTTTTGATTATAACATCAAGATGTTAGATTATTACAGAGTAACATTATAATTTAAATATGATAAGACATATTATTTGATTAAAAATACAACATTATGTCTTGCACGTTTTAAATATTTGCCTTATTCTAAATTGATTTTCTTAATACTAGATAGTAATTTTATGCCATTTCACACTTTTTTTAAAATTTTTTTTCCATTAATAAGTTGAATATGATGTTATTATATCACAACAATGTTGGGAATGAAAGGACACTGTTGTTTAATTTATGAGGTTTGATAATTGTACAATGTCTCTCTAAATGAACCGATATAATGAATAATCATCGTCGTTAAAAGGGATAAATTACAAAAATCAAAAAATAAAGATATAACATTCAGGTCGAGCTAGCAGGTGGGTTCAAACTCAGGTCGGGTTTAACCCGCTAATTTGTGAGTTTTTCATGTTTGGTTAGTTTCAGGTTCAGATCGAGAAAATTGTCTTCAAAATTCAAAATTTTCGAATGGGTTCGGATCAGATTTTTAAATCGGGTTAGTTTTTACTAGGTCTACACTGACCATCTATTGACATGTGACATGGCTCTATAATTCATGCTCTACAGTATAAGTTATTCGTGAGAGGTATCATTTGATTTACAACACACTCTAATTATGAAACCCTAACCATAGGCCACTTATGCATTTTTGCAATATTTCTCTTAGTCTACATACATTGACCTAGGGGCTTCCAGTTGGTGAACCTATTCTATGTTGCATGGCATCAGCGCATTTGCCTCTAAAAATCCCTAACACCAGCCACCTATGAGTTGCGCCTCAAATCACCATCTCCACGCCTGTCTTGAGGACAACACCTCCATCAGAAATCTCCCACTACAGCTAATCACTAATAGCCTGCATACACCTTCACTCTCTTATCACTCAGCATGCCATGCTTAGCCTCCCTTGAGCCCCAATCCCTTTGAGGATCCAACCAGTGGCGTCCCCACCTTTACTTTTCCACCATCAATTGCAACTATTCCTCTTCCACCATATGTGGCGACCGTCTCCCACATACCATCGTTGCTACGATCTCTACCTTTAGCAGTTGTCCCTGTAATAGTCCGACCCTAAATCATATTTTTTTATTTAAATTATATTTATTTGTTTAATTAATCAAGGTTATTTATTTAATTGGTCATGGTTATTTATTTAACCAAATCATGTTTATTAATTCAATTACACCCAATTTATTTATTTAACGAATTCCATTATGTTACTTAAATTTTCCACCTTCATTTATCGTATTTAATCATCTCGGTTGAGAGATATTTCATTTTGGGCCCCACTTTGCAATTCAAGTTTTATTGATTATCAATTCAAGTTTCGTTAGTTGATTAAATATCGGGTGAATTGATATTAGGCCTCGATAAGCATGATTTAGCGATTATTTATTTTCTCAACGTTGGGAAAAATTTAATCCCAAGTCCTATAAAATGTTTAATGCAACTTTGAATTATTTTGACCCCAAAATCAAGCCCAAAACCAACCATTTAAGCCCAAAACAACAAGCCCCAAGTTATTTGCCAATTTATTTTCACTGATAGCTATGCTTTGTTACTAATTTTAATTGGCAAAAAGATACTCTACAACTCAAATTTTCAACCATATTTAGGCTAACATCCAACCATGTGACTCATCAAAAACTCACACACATAAACAATGAAGAGATAAGCTCTCCATTGCTCTCTCTCTCCTACACTAGTGCTGCCAGAACAGGGGCAGCAGCTGCCCCATCTATTCCAGCCACCTCCGCTGCCCAGATAGCCACCGTTCAACCACTAGACCAACACCAGTTGCACCCCCCAACTCCCAGCCACCACCCAGCAGCCCCCCTTGTACAAAAACAGCTCTAAACCACTCTTAAATCAAGCATCCAAGAAGGTATACCCTAACTCCAACTTGTTGTATCTTGAGTTTTATGGTTGTTTTATTTATGGGATATGTTTGGATGATCAAACTGAAGGTTATTTAGCAATTTTCATTGAGCATGGAAGTGTTTAAAGTTATGGGGAAAGAGTTATTTTGGTTGGATAATCATGCTTCCTAATTCAAGTTTATTTAGTTGATTGTTGTGATTCTTACTATGGAGTGTCCTTGAAAGGCCTTAAGTGATCATTTTAAGCTTAAATATGGTGATTTGGGTGGTCATGTGGATTAGTCATGACCTAGGGTTTTATATTTATACATGGATTATGGATATTTTCGAATTTTTGCTATAGTCACCCACTGTCTTAATTACTGGGAATGATTGACTTGTCCAAAATTTGTGAAATTTGTATGGTAGATTCATGATATTGGGCAATTTCTGGAAAAATTGTGTGAATTTTGGAGATTTATTATATGATTTATGAATTTTTGAAGTGAACTGCCTTACTTTGATGCAAACTAGGCTGTTATTCCAATTTCGGTGTAGCGTATACTTAGAGAAAAATTATAAAAATTGTATTATAGATTCTCTAAAATATTTTGGAGTCTCTGCCAAAATTTCATGAATTTTAGAGGTGTAATCAGTAAGTTATGGAATTTTAAAGAAAATTGCCATGTTTTTGGGTAGAAATTATGTAATTATGTATAAATGAAGTTGTTTGGATATGTTAATGGCTTTAAAAATTGATGTTATGCAAAGTTTTGTTTGAATAGGTGAATCGTGGAAAGTCCCATTTGTGACCAAGAGAGGTTCGTTGGACTAATTATGTAAGTAAATGAATTTATTGGAAGATTGTGGATATTGATGTAAAGAAATATATTGAATATTTTTTAAGGTTCATCATGGAGTATCTTTTGAGAATTTTACCTAAAGTAAGGCTATTATAAGCGGAAAATAAATGGTCATGGATTTTATGGGGCTTTCAGCTCGATTTATGAGAGAAAAGAAGATAAACGTGCATTTTGGGAGCTTAATCATGAGTTTTGAATCACTTATGCATATTACAAAGAAAGTACCAAGTTTGAGGAGCTTAATAGCTTTCATTGGGGTCAATAATCTATTTGGAGTGAAAATTATATTTAATAGACTTGTGAATGAAATATGAGAAGTGAGGAGGGTTTTGACTAAGAAACCATATTGATCAGGCCAAGTTATTGCAGTTTATACTATTTTGAATCAAGATATAGCTCTCTTGGTCTCAAACCTCTATTACTTGCTCAATTCAGAATGTATCAAATGTATTTATCAAGCCAATCTAGTGTACTTACTATTCTCTTGAACAAGGTTATACGACAGTGAGCCTTAAACTCGTATCTGCAACCTATCTCAAAAAAGGCCAAAACTACTCTTCCATTTGTCGCGATCAAGGCCTTTTCCTTTGTTATCTCATTTATCTCATTGTAGTCTATTTACTTTCATTTATTTCATATAGGATTTAATTACTTTCATTAATTCCGTTTTGAAGTTATATAGAAATACCGATGTTATGTATACCATTTAATTACTCAATTTCTATTACAATTATTTTTTTTCTTACTCGATTATGTGAGTAAGGATTATTTACTGACCACACATACCTACAATGACATTTATAAAACAGAGTCGAGGCCTAGTTATCGTTTCCGATTTTGCATAAGTGTTATCAAGTCAGAACGTATTTATCAAGTCAGATGACATTTTTAAAGACTCAAGGTACGTCCATTGCCTGTATCTTCAGAAAGCAGAATGTATTTATCAAGTTACGACTCTTAATGAGTTTCTCAATGAATCAGTTTATACACTGATTTGCCATTTGACTTGTGACCCCGTCAATTATCATTTATAGGGCGTCAGCCCATCATTTACCCACGCAACTTCAGGCCAAGTCTTGATCGGATTGGTAGGCGTACACCTATATATAGATTATATCATTGCAAGGGGTTTACATCCAGATAATAATGAGGAATTCAGTTTCATATTACTTTCATTTTCATTGTTATTGCGAACTAAATGAATTGCAAAAGCGGGTACCCATTAACAGTATTTCTACACTCATGTTAAAATACAGGAATGTATGTACTAAGTTTTAGCTCACATTTTCGAATTGTTTTCATGTTTTTCATTTTAGGTGATGAAGCATCACATGTTTCTCCATTTAGCAAGTCTTTTTGGAAGTCATCAGATACTCCCAGTGGATTCAGCATAGTCTGAATATTGGGATCGGCCTCAGGGTCAAGTTGGGTCTATATTTAATATACTTGTATAGTGTGGAGTGTGAGTTAATACATGGTATGATTAAATCGATTGTATTGAAGTTGAACTATTAGCGACTTTGGTCTTGGAGTGTTTCAGTTTAATAGATAATTTGATTGTGAACATGAGTCGTAAGATTAAATGGTTTCAGTGAGCCTTGTCCTTATTATTACGGCGGTAGTGCCTTCTATCATTAAGTCTTCCACTGTAGTTTTTCAGAAATCATGTCATTAGCATTTTGGAGGTGTTATGGATTTGGTAACAAAGTTAAGGTTTCAAGGGCTACTATGAGCTATCAAGTGTTTATGAGATAGCTATAAGGTGTTTATGGGCTATGTTTGACCAGTTGAGTGAGCTATTGATTATGAGAGCATATGTATTTGTTGGTAATATCTTGAGATTCGAGCATTAGCAAAGTAGAGTGTGGCACTATTTGGGTGACATGTTAGTGAGGCATGTTTTCATTTATCTAGGAGTTGTATTGTATGTTTTATTTCTCTCATTTGTTTAAATTTTTGTAATCGTACACTCCGAGTGTGTGACCCGTTGAGGTATGAACTCCGACGTGTGGCCGTTGAGCTATTGAAGTGCCTCTCTCCATATTAGGTATCCATTGTAAGGCTTTAAGCCGAGTTTGAGTTAGTTTTTAGGCGGAGCTCTGTCCGTTTTGCCCCAGGATTTGAGAATTTTATTGAGGTGTGTTAACGTACCTGATCTTGGGTACAGTGATGGTTAAAACCCAATGTGGGGTTGCCATTTGCAACTTCTTAAGGGATTAATACAGTGTCAAGTTATACGTAAATCTCTGGATGAGGAAATGCTTTATGAGGCAATCTCTTTGAGGTGAACCAGTATGAGATGAACATTACAATGAGTGCTTATGTCTGATTATAACAGTTAGTAGCTTATAGTGTGCTACTTGTCATTATGTGGGTAGTACAAGTAAGATTAAGCTGCCATTCTTGACATTAGAACCATATATCAGCAATACTCCTATTACTTCCTGTCATTGACTTATTTCTGTCCTAGTTACCTTGAATTGTTCAGAGGCATCATTTCTTTGCCACTAACACTCTCCTGATTTGTAATGGGGGAGTTGTTTAAGCACATCTAAGCAGCATTTCTTATAGGCAATTCAAACCCTGATAATCATAATCTTTTAATTCTCTATTTCTATAACGGAGCCTATAATGACTCCGGTGTGCGTTACTGTGTGATTTGTAGTTCTTCCTAAGCCTATTTGATCCATTCTACTTACTGTTCAGTCACCATTATATTCATATTTTTACTGTCACCTACTTTAACTCTTTACTTCTGTTTGGTACTTTTTATTTATTGCTTGCACGGCCTTTGGTTGCTTCAAACCCAGTCATTGAGTGCCCTTTCAGCAATTAAATGGATCCATATTGTTCGTGTTTCTATAGCACCGTAACGTCATGTTGGCATACTATTCTATGGCTGTGACTGGATGTGGTTACGCAAATTATTTAAAATTCTTTCTTTACTAGTATAGCCTATCTTATTAATGATAAACAACGATTTGTGCTATTTCCATCTGCTAGCAGTTTCGAAGTTTATATGCCTACCCAAGACTTCCATTTATTGTAAAATGTGTTGTTGATGGATGTCATCATGTTCAGTCGTAAGACTTACTCCTTCATCTTGACGTATTGTCCTTTCAAACACCAGATGAATAAAATTTTCCTTCTGATAGTGTTGACCCTTATCTTCGTCATTTTACTCACATATGGATTTCGTATAACTTTTTAAAAGCCGCTTTGGTAATGTGTTACATTTCTTCACCTTCAGTATTTAATACTCCATCTCAACTTCATAACATAGTTCATTTAGTTTACTATCAAGACTATCATGAAATAAGCTGCATGTCTTGTATATACAGGTCCTTTATATGTCTTACCTCTTTTATTATGAATATTTGTCCCTTCATTCACTCAGCTTGCATGCCGGTCCTTTATAACCAATAAAGAAATATCATTGCAAGAGTTCATTGTGTCATTACATCTCTCTACACTTTAGATCTTTCCCCGGTCATTTCAATGTACTGAGACCAGTAGGTAGTTGAATGTTTATCTTTTATACACATGCCACTATTAGTATTGCTGGAACCATATTCATTAGACATTCAATCCAGTTTGATTGGTAGACCTTATTATAATTATAGGGGTGAACTGACTGTTTACTTACACGACGAAGATCAATGGTAAGGATATTAAAGTTAGCTTGAGAGATGAGGATTGACTAAACATGTGTTTCTATGGGTCGAGGGAAGAAAAACCCTATTTATCCCCCCAATTACACTATAGAAGCAAGTAAGTTACTGTGTCGGTGTTATGTCAACCACACTTGGTATATCTATATATATTTACAGTTGATGGATTTAGAGATGTTCCATCTGAGGACTATCAAGACTGTTTCTCCCCAAGAAACATTGATTTTCAGATTGACCTATCTCTTGATGCTCAACCCACTTTCAAAACCCCTATTATATGACACCCAATAGAGTTCAAAGAATTAAAGATTTAGTGAATGAGTTATAAGGGATTCATTTGAGCAAGTGTGTACTCGTGGGGAACCTCAAGTTTATATGAAGAAGAAAGACAAAATCTTATGGTTTTGTACTGTGTACAGAGAATTGCACAAGATCACTATCAAAATAAATGTCGTATACCTTGAACAAATGATTTATAGGATTAACTGCCAACGACAAAAGTCTTTTTCAGTGTGATTTGAGGTCCAGATATCACACCGAAACCATGCAACCACTATTTATCTTTTGAAAATGCCCTTTTATAGTCATTCTTGTAATTGTTTGCTTGTCTCATCTTCAAAACTTGATACTATTTAATATTGTTTAATCTCCCTTGCATTTCAACCTAATATTTCCTATTAACATGATCTTCTATGTCCTTGCAAACCCATTGTTAAGTGTGCAATACATCTTTGTTCGACCTTATATGGTTATCAACATTCTAGTACTCCTGACCTTCACCATCTTTATTTCATGATCATGAGTTGTAGTTCATTCTACTGAGAGTCGATTCATACATCTATCTTACATCTCATTTATTCATAATGATAAGCTCGTATAACTTGTTCTGAATTCATAATGTAATTCAACTTTCATTGATGTGGGTGACTGTGATTGTCATAATCCCCTTACTCTCTTTGTTTTAAACTTCAACTCCTACACATATATCTTACATCCTGATAAATAAACTTCTGCATTCTCTAATCTTGTTGTTATACTAGAATTGGCTTCATATGAGCAAAGGCATGTTCCTATTATAGCTTGCTCAATCTATTTATTTATCCATTGGCACTTTACTTGTCCAATCCATTTTTCTATCCATTATACTTTACTTGTCCAATCTATTTGTCTATCTATTGCACTTTACTTATCCAATCTATCTATCCATTTATTGCACATTGCTTGTTCCATTTATCTATTACACTCATCTTGTTGCTTGTGGCTATAAAGTCACCTAGTTGAAGCTTAGTCGCTTGTCATCTTGTTTCTAATTCATCAGTTAAACCCGAGTATAATAAAGCCATCTTTCTCCTCAGTTGCTTATTCATTGGACTCTTTATGATTCATATTTATAAACTATATTTTTCTTGTGGCATTATATTTTAGAATTCATGACACACTTATGGTTATCTTTATTCTAACCACCCTATGTTAATCTCTCCTTTACAAATCTTTTTTAGTCTCATTGCTTATTTCTTTTGTTCCTAATGACTCACTTAACTACCAATTCCATCATTTTCATCTCTGACCATGTTTATTCTAGCGTCTAATTTGGACTTAGAGTAGATCCTAGACTCGTCTAATGAGGGACGATTATGTGATGCATTAAGAACATCAGATGATGGCATTTTGATAAGGGCATAATCTCAAACAATGTCTAGCAGTATTAGAGCAAGTTAGAAGAAGCATCAAGGCTTAAGTACATGCTAAGGTGACAACAGGACTATACAAGAGCTATATGGTCATATTGATCAAAGAAGTAGACAATCAAAGTTCAGATGAGATATAAAGTATTCAAAAAGGCTTATCTAGTCAAGGGTGTCAGGAGACTGAATATCAGAGATAATTGAATCCTCATTACATTGGGCTTTAATGGTTTACATACTCATTAGTGGTCAAGTAATAGAACAAGTAGAGTAGAGTACCTCCTTTGCAGTGACAAGTTTTTCTTTTGAAGAGAATATCAATTTTGAACCAAAGTAATTGAGCCACTGAAGTCACTAAGGATCTAGATACTCGATCGCATGTTTAAGCAGCTATGCACTTTGGGCTAATCATACTTCTTTGGAGGGAAGCAATGAAAACCAACTATCAATATTTGAGGCAGCTTTGCGTACATGAATAAGATTCATAAGTTTCGAGGATGAAACTCTTTAAGGGGGGAGGCTGCAATAGCCCAACCCTAAACCATATTTATTTATTTAAATTATATTTATTTGTTTACTTAATCATGGTTATTTATTTAATTGGTCATGGTTATTTATTTAACCAAATCATGTTTATTAATTCAATTACACCTAATTTATTTATCTAATGAATTCCATTATGTTATTTAAATTTTTCACCTTCATTTATCATATTTAATCATCCCCGTTGGAAGATATTTTATTTTGGATCCCACTTTGCAATTCAAGTTTCATTGATTGTCAATTCAAGCTTCGTTGGTTGATTAAATATCGGATGAATCAATATTACGAGTCGATAAGCATGATTTAGTGATTATTTTCTCAACGTTAGGAAAAATTTAATCCCGAGTCCTATAAAATTTTTAATGCAACTTTGAATTATTTTGACCCCAAAATCAAGCCCAAAACCAACCATTTAAGCCCAAAGCAACAAGGCCTAAGTTGTTTGCTAATTTATTTCCGCTAATAGCTATGCTTTGTGACTAATTTAATCAGCAAAAAGGTGCTCTACGACTCCAAATTTTCAGCCATACTTAGGCTAACATCCAACCAAGTGACTCATCAAAAATTCACACACAAAAAAAATGAAGAGATAAGCTCTCCATTGCGCTCTTTCTCTCCTACACTAGTCCTGCCAGAACAGGGGCAGCAGCTGCCCCATCTGTTCCAGCCACCTTTACCACCCAAACAGCCGCCGTTCAGCCACTGGACCTACACCAGCTGTACCCCCCAACTCCTAGCCAGTACCCAGCAGGCCCCCTTGCAGAAAAACAGCTATAAACCCCTCTTAAATCAAGCATCCAAAAAGGTATATCCTAACTCCAATTTGTTGCATCTTGAGTTTTATGTTTGTTTTATTTATGGGTTATGTTTGGATGATCAAAATGAAGATTATTTAGCAATTTTTATTGAGTATGGAAGTATTTAAAGTTACGGGGAAAGATTTATTTTGGTTGAATAATCATGCTTTCTAATTCAAGTTTATTTAGTTGATTGTTGTGATTCTTACTATAGAGTGTCCTTGGAAGACCTTTAGCGATCCTTTTAAGCTTAAATATGGTGATTTGGACGATCATATGGAATGGTCATGACCTAGGGTTTTATATTTATAAATGGATTATGGACATTTTCGGATTTTTGCTATAATCACCCACTATCTGAATTACTAGGAATAATTGGTTTGTCCAAAATTTATGAAAATTTTACGGTAGATTCTATATGATATTAGGCAATTTTTGGAAAAATTGTGTGAATTTTGGAGATTTATTGTATGATTTATTTTTTTGAAGTGAACTGCCTTACTTCGGTGCAAACTAGGCTGTTATTCCAATTTTGGTGTTGCATATACTTAGAGAAAAATTATGAAAATTTTACTATAGATTCTCTAAAATATTTTGGAGTTCTGCCAGAAATTCATGAATTTTAGAGGTGTAATCAGTGAGTTATGGAATTTAAAAGAAAATTGTCATGTTTTTGGACATGAATTATGTAATTATGTATAAATGAAGTTGTTTGGAGTTTGGATATGTTAATGGCTTCAAAAATGGACGTTATGCAAAGTTTTGTGTGAATTGGTGAATCGTGAAAAGTCCCATTTGTGACCAAGAGAGGTTCGTTGGACTAATTATGTAAGTAAATGAATTTATTGGAAGATTATGGATATTAATGTAAAGAAATATATTTAAACTTTTGTAAGGTTTATCATGGAGTGGTTTTTGAGCATTTTAGCCAAAGTAAGGCTATTATAAGGGGAAAATAAATGACCATGGATTTTATGGGGCTTTTAGCTCGATTTATGAGAGAAAAGAAGATAAACATACATTTTGGGAGCTTAATTATAAGTTTTGAATCACTTATGGATATTACAAAGAAAGTACCAAGTTTGGAGAGCTTAATAGCTTTCATTAGAGTCAATAATCTATTTGGGGTGAAAAACTATATTTAATGGACTTGTGAATGAAATATGAGAAGTAAGGAGAGTTTTGACTCAGAAACCATATTTATCAGGCCAAGTTATTACAGTTTATACTATTTTGAACCAAGATATATCTCTCTTAGCGTCGAACCTTTATTACCAGCTTAATTCAGAATGTATCAAATGTATTTATCAAGCCAATCTAGTGTACTCGCTATTCTCTTGAACCAAGCTATACCATAGCGAGCCTTAAACTCGCAGCAACCTATCTTAAAAAAGGTCAAAACCACTCTTCCATTTGTCACCATCAAGGCCTTTTCCTTTGTCATCTCATTTGTCTTATTGTGATCTATTTTACTTTCATGTATTTCATATTGGATTTAATTACTTTTGTTAGTTCAGTTTTGAAGTTATATAGAAATACCGAAGTTATGTATGTCATTTAATTACTTAATTTCTATTACACTTACTTTTACTTACTCAATTATGTGAGTAAGGATTATTTACTGACTACACATACCTACAATGACATTTATAAAACAGAGTTGAGGCCTAGTTATTGTTCCCCGTTATGCATAAGTGTTATCAAGTTAAAACATATTTATCTAGTCAGATGATATTTTTGAAGACTCAGGGTACGTCCATTGCCTGTACCTTTAGGAAGCAAAACATGTTTATCAAGTTACAACTCTTAACGAGTTTATCAATAAATCAGTTTATACACTCATTTGTCATTTAACCCCATCAGTTATCATCTATAGAGCGTCAGCCCATCATTTACTCGTGCGGCTTCAAGCCAAGTCTTGATCGGATTGACAAGTGTTCACCTATGTATAGATCATATCATTGCAAGGGGTTCACATCCAGATAATAATAAGCAATCCAGTTTCATATTATTTTATTTTTATTGTTATTGCAAACTAAATGAATTGCAAAAGCGGATGCCCATTAATAGTGTTTCTATACTCATTTTGCAATATAGGAATGCATGTACTGAGTTTTAGCTCACTTTTTTGAATTGTTTTTATGTTTTTCATTTTAGGTGATGAAGTATCACATATTTCTCCATTTAGCCAGTCCTTTTGGTAGTCATCAGATGCTCCTAGTGAATTCAGCATAGCTTGAATGTTGGGATCGACCTCAGGGTCAAGTTGGATCTATATTCAATATACTTGTATAATGTAGAGTGCGAGTTAGTACATGGTATGATTAAATCAATTGTATTAAAGTTGAACTATTATGGACTTTGGTCTTGGAGTGTTTTAGTGTAATAGATATTTTGATTGTGAACATGAGTCATAAGATTAAATGGTTTCAGTGAGCCTTGTCCTTATCATGATGGCGGTAGCACCTTCTATCATTTATCTTCCGCTGTAGTTTTTCATAAATCACGCCACTAGTATTTTGGGGGTGTTACAAATTTGGTGTCAGAGCTAAGATTTCAAGGGCCACTGTGAGCTGTCAAGTGTTTATAAGTTAGCTATAATGTGTTTATGGGCTATGTTTGACCGATTGAGTGAGCTATTGATTACAAGAGCATATGTATAGGTATGTAATATTCTGAGATTCGAGCGTTAGCAAAGTGGAGTGTGGAACCATTTGGGTGACCTGTTAGTGAGGCATGCTCTCATTTATCTAGGAGTTGTATTGTGTGTTTTATTTCTCTCATTTGTTTAAATTTTTACAATCGTGCACTCCGGGTGTATGACCCGTTAAGTTATGAACTCTGGTGTGTGGCCGTTGAGCTATTGAAGTATTTTTCTCCATTTCAAGTATCTATTGTAAGGATTTAGGTTGAGTTTTAGTCCGTTTTTAGGTGGAGCTCCGTCCGTTTTGCCCCAAGATTTGAGAATTTTATTGAGGCGTGTTAATATACCTGATCTTGGGTATAGTGATGGTTGAAACCCGATGTGGGGATGCCATTTGCAACTTCTTAAGAGATTAATACAGTGTCAAGTTGGATGTAAACCTCTAGATGAGGAAATGCTTTATAGGCTAATATCTTTGAGGTGAACCAGTATGAGATTAACATTACAATGAGTGTTTATGGCTGGTGATAACAGTTAGTAGCTCATGGTATGCTACTTGGCATTATATGGGTGCTATGAGTAAGATTAAGCTGCAATTCTTGACATTAGAACCTTACATCAGCAATACTCCTATTACTTCCTGTCATTGACTTATTTCTGCCCTAGTTACCTTGAATTGTTCAGAGGCATCATTTCTTTGCCACTAACACTCACTTGATTTGTAATAAAGTGTTTATGGAAAATCTCATATGTGGTATGTGGGGAGTTGTTTAAACACATTTGAGCAAACTTTCTTATAGGTGATTCAAACCCTAACAGTCATAATCTTTTAATTCTACGTTTCTATAATGGAGCCTATAATGACCCCGGTGTGCATTACTGTGTGATTTGTAGTTCTTTCTAAGCATATTTATCTATTCTACTTATTGTTTAGTCACCATTATATTCATATTTTTACTGTCACCTACTTTAACTCTTTATTTCTATTTGGCACTATTCATTTATTGCTTGCATAGCCTTTGGTTGCGTCAAACCCAGTCATTGAGCGCCCTTTCAACAATTAAATACATTCACATTATTCGTGTTTCTATAGCACCGTAACGTCATGTTGGCATACTGTTCTATGGCCGTGACTGCATGTCGTGACGCAAATTATTTAGAAATCCTTTCTTTATTAGTACAGCCTATCTTGTTAATGATAAACAATAATTTATGCTATTTTCATCTACCAGCAGTTTCGAAGTTTATATGCCTACCTAAGGCTTCCATTTATTGCAAAATGTGTTATTGATGGATGTCATCATGTTCAGTCATAAGACTGACTCCTTCATCTTAACGTATTATCCTTTCAAACACTGGATGAATAAAATTTTTCTTCTGGTAGTGTTGACCCTTATTTTCATCATTTTACTCACGTATAGATACTGTATGACTTTTCAAAAGCCACTTTGGTAATCTATTACATTTCTTCACCTTCAGTATTTAATACTCCATCTCAACTTTAGTATTTGTCTATCTATTACACTTTGCTTATCCAATCTATCTATCTGTCTATTTATTGCACATTGCTTGTCCCATCTATCAGTTGCACTCATCTTGTTACTTTTGGCTATAAAGTCACCTAGTTGAAGCTCAGTTGTTTGTTATCTTGTTTCTAATTCATCAGTTAAACCCGAGTATAACCGGGCCATCTTTTTCCTTGATTGCTTATTCATTGGACCCTTTATGATTTATATTTATAAACTATAGCTCTTGCGGCATTATATTTTAGAATTTATGACACACTTATGGTTATCTTTATTCTAACCACCATATGTTAATCCCTCCTTTATAAATCTTTTCTAGTCTCATTGCTTATTTCTTTTGTTCCTAATGACTCGCTTGACTACTAATTACATCATTTTCATCTCTGACCATATTTATTCTAGCGTCCAAGTTGGACTTAGAGCAGATCCTAGACTAGTCTAATGAGGGAAGATCATCTGATGCATTAAGAACATCAAATGAGGGCATTTTGATAAGGGTATAATCTCAAACAATGTCTAGCAGTATTAGAGTAAGCTTGAAGAAGCATCGAGAATAATAAGATAGTTCAAGTACATGATAAGGTGACAATAGAACTACACAAGAGTTATATGGTCATATTGACCAAAGAAGGAGGCAATCAAAGTTTAGATGAGATATAAAGTGTTCCAAGGGGCTTATCTAGTCAAGAGTGTCAGGAGACTAGATCAGAGATAATTGAGTTCTCATTACATTAGGCTTTATGAGTCAATATCAGAGTACTTATTAGGAAATTTAATGGTTCATATATTCATTAGTGGTCATGTTATAGAACAAGTTGAGTAGAGTACCTCCTTTGCACGAACAAGTTCTTCTTTTGAAGAGAATATCAATTTTGGACCAAAGTAATCAAGCTAGTGAAATCACTAAGGATCTAGATACTTGATCGCAGGATTAAGCAGCTATACACTTTGGGCTAATCATGCCTCTTTGGAGGGAAGCAATGAAAACCAACTATCAATAGTTGATGTAGCTTTGCGTACATAAATAAGCTTCATAAGTTTTGAGGATGAAACTCTTTAAGGGAGGAAAGCTGTAATAGTCCGACCCTGAACCATATTTATTTATTTAAATCATATTTATTTGTTTAATTAATCATGATTATTTATTTAATTGATCATGGTTATCTATTTAACCAAATCATATTTATTAATTTAATTATACCCAATTTATTTATCTAATGAATTCCATTACGTTATTTAAATTTTCCACCTTCATTTATCATATTTAATTATCCCGGTTGAGAGATATTTTATTTTGGATCCCACTTTGCAGTTCAAATTTCATTGATTATCAATTTAAGTTTCGTTGGCTGATTAAATATCGGGTGCATCAACATTAGGCCTTGATAAGCATGGTTTAGTAATTATTTATTTTCTCAACATTGCGAAAATTTAATCCCAAGTCCTATAAAATTTTTAATGCAACTTTGAATTATTTTAACCCCAAAATCAAGCCAAAACCAACCATTTAAGCCCAAAATAACAAGGCCCAAGTTATTTGCCAATTTATTTCCACTAATAACAATACTTTATGACTAATTTTAATTAGCAAAAAGGTACTTTACGACTCCAAATTTTCAGCCATACTTAGGCTAACATCCAACCAAGTGACTCATCAAAAATTCACACACAAAAAAAATGAAGAGATAAGCTCTCCATTGCACTCTCTCTCTCTCTCCCCTACACTAGTGCTGCCTGAACAAAGGCAGTAGCTGCCTCATCTATTCTAGCCACCTCCGCCACCTAGATAGACACCGTTCAGCCACTAGACCAACACCAGCTGCACCCCCACCACCTAACAGCCCCCTTGTACAAAAACAGCTCTAAACCTCTCTTAAATCAAGCATCCAAGAAGGTATACCCTAACTCTAACTTATTGTATCTTGAGGTTTATGGTTGTTTTATTTATGGGCTATGTTTGGATGATCAAAATGAAGGTTATTTAGCAATTTTATTGAGTATGAAAGTGTTTAAAGTTACGGGGAAAGAGTTATTTTGGTTGGATGGTCATGCTTCCTAATTCAAGTTTATTTAGTTGATTGTTGTAATTCTTGCTATGGAGTGTCCTTGAAAGACCTTAAGTGATCATTTTAAGCTTAAATATGGTGATTTGGATGATCATGTGGAATGGGCATGACCTATGGTTTTATATTTATGAATGGATTGTGGACATTTTCTGATTTTTACTATAGTCACCGAGTTTCTGAATTACTGGGAATAATTGGCTTGTCCAAAATTTGTGAAATTTTTACGGCAGATTCTAGATGATATTGGGCAATTTCTGGAAATATTGCGTGAATTTTGGAGATTTATTTTATGATTTATGAATTTTTGAAGTGAATTGTCCTACTTTGGTGCAAACTAGGCTGTTATTCTAATTTTGGTGCAGCATCTACTTAGAGAAAAATTCTAAAAATTTTACTATAAATATTTGAGAGTTTCTACCAAAATTTTGTGAATTTTGGAGGTATAATCAGTGACTTATGGAATTTTAAAGAAAACAGCCTTGTTTTTAGATACGAATTATGTAATTATGTATAAATGAAGTTGTTTGGAGTTTGGATATATTAATGGCCTCAAAAATAGACGTTTTGCAAAGTTCTGGCTGAATTGGTAAATCATGGAAAGTCCCATTTGTAGCCAAGAGAGGTTCGTTGGACTAATTATATAAGTAAATGAATTTACTGGGAGATTGTAGATATTGATACAAAGAAATATATTGAAAATTTTGTAAAGTTTATCATGGAGTGTTTTTTGAGCATTTTAGCCAAAGTAAGGCTATTGTAAGGGGGAAATAAATACTCATGGATTTTATAGGGGCTTTCAGCTCGATTTATGAGAAAAAGAAGAGAAATATGCATTTTGGGGCCTTAATTATGAGTTTTGAATCAGTTATGGATATTACAAAGAAAGTACCAAGTTTAGTGAGTTTAATATCTATCATTGGGGTCAATAATCAATTTGGGGTGGAAAACTATATCTAATGGACTTGCGAATGGAATATGAGAAGTGAGAAGAGTTTTGTCTCAAAAATCATATTTATGAGGTCAAGTTATTGCAGTTTATGCTATTTTGAACCAAGATATATCCCTCTTGGCCTCAAACCTTTACTTGCTCTATTCAGAAGGTATCAAATATATTTATCAAGCCAATCTAGTATACTCGCTATTCTCTTGAACCAAGCTATATCTCAGCAAGCCTTTAACTCATATCAGCAACCTATCTCAAAAAAGGTCAAAACCACTCTTTCATTTGTCACCGTCAAGGCCTTTTTCTTTATCACCTCATTTATCTCATTGTGTCTATTTTACTTTCATTTATTTTATATTAGATTTAATTACTTTCATTAATTCAGTTTTAAAGTTATATTGAAATACCCAAGTTATATATACCATTTAATTACTCAATTTCTATTATACTTACTTTTACTTACTCAATTATGTGAGTAGTGATCATTTACTAACCACACATACCTACAATGACATTTATGAAATAGAGTCGATGCCTAGTTATCGTTTCCCGTTATGCATAAGTGCTATCAAGTTAAAACATATTTATCAAGTCAGATGACATTTTTAAAGACTAAAGGCACGTCCATTGCCTGTATCTTCAAGAAGCAGAACATGTTTATAAAGTTACACTTCTTAATAAGTTTATCAATGAAACAGTTTATACACTGATTTGCCATTTAACTTGTGACCCCGTTAGTTATCATATCATTGCATTGGATTGGCAAGTGTACACCTATGTATAGATCATATCATTGCAAGGGGTTCACATCCAGATAATAATGAGCAATTCAGTTTCATATTACTTTTATTTTCATTGTTATTGCGAACTAAATGAATTGCAAAAGCGGTGTCTATTAACAGTGTTTCTACGCTCATTTTACAATACGGGAATGTATGTACTGAGTTTTAGCTCACATTTTCAAATTGTTTTTATGTATTCCATTTTAGGTGATGAAGTATCACATGTTTCTCCATTTAGCAAGCCCTTTTGGAAGTCATCAGATGCTCCCAGTGGATTCAGCATAGCCTGAATATTGGAATCGACCTCAGGGTCAAGTTGGGTCTATATTCAATATACTTGTGAAGTATGGAGTGCGAGTTAGTGCATGGTATAATTAAATCGATTGTATTAAAGTTGAACTATTATGGACTTTGGTCTTGGAGTATTTCAGTTTAATAGATATTGTGATTATGAACATGAGTCGTAAGATTAAATTGTTTCAACAAGCCTTATCCTTATCAGGACGGCAGTAGTGCCTTTCATCATTAAGTCTTCCGCTGTAATTTTCCATAAATCATGTCAGTAGTATTTTAGAGGCATTACAGTCCCTTCCCATCTCTCATGGCCACTCTCTTCCTCACCCCTTTTTCTAACCGTGTGCATGAATCTTAGAGATCGAGTTCATAGCCAAACCCTAGCACCACGCATGGTGTGGAACATCTTCTTTGCTCTTTCTCTTTCTCTCGGCTCATATTCTTCTCCTTCCATGGTTGGTGAAACAACTCCTCTAACCAACTTTAATCCCCTTAACATCACCTATATTGTTAACAATTCCATTATAGGGCATGGGGATTATTTAAGTTGGCGGCAACAGTTTATCACGAATCTCATCACCCATAATCTTCTAGGGTTTATGGATGGCTCTATCCCTCCCCCAACAATGTTTTTTAATCAAACCATGGAAGCCTATCTCTATGAGATATAGGTCATCGTTGATTCCTTAGATGCTATCAATGCTTCCTTAACTGATCAAGAGTTACCCCAATACACTCCATTCGGTCTTGATGGCGAATATGAAACCTTGATAACTGCTACCATGTATTTTGAAGAATATTTTACCTTTGATGAACTGCGGTCCAAGCCAAGTTTAAATGAGTGGTGTCTTTTTCATCTCTATGAGCACCATACTTTGACTTCCTTTCATTCTGCCTTCGTCGCTATAGCAAACTCTACTTGTACGCATTAACTCTATCACTACCACTCATCTAAATCCTAACAATAACAGTCAGGGAAGACATGGTAACTGGGGGTGAGGTCGTGGTAGAAATCATGGTGGCAATCGGGGACGTGGAAATGGTGGTGGACGTGGAAAAACTCTCAGTAACCCACTCAGTAGAATGTTTCGATTGTTGGACACAATTAGTCCGCATCACGTATATCTACTGATCATAGCTGTAGTACTATTGATATTCCTCTTACAGCTTCATTTAATTCTAAGCAATGTCTTACTATTAGTACTAACATGTCTTCGTCTCTCCTAAGTTGTTCGTCAATCATGTTTTCAACCAGGCCCGATCATAGCTTTTTGTCCTCACTACTTTCCAATGCTGCCCTCATCCACTTCCTCCCTAACTCCCAATGCGCTAGCCTTGATTTAGTCTGGTAAGGCTAATGATATCACTTTGTACTCTAATTCTAGTGTTTCAAACCACATGACGAAGGAATACTTTCCAATATATCTACTTATGAGGGTATAACTAACATTATTTGTAACGCCCCGCTTGAAGGGGGCAGGCGCATCACCGCCGTGGAAGTCCCAGAAGGAATATCCACAAGACTATTTAAACTTCTTAACCATACTTAACCTGTTCATAGGCAATAGCAGTGGAAGCTCTTAACCAAATCTAACTAAATTTCGGGATGCCAAGTTAGGAGCGCCCACAAGGCCCCTATGAACTTATTAATCATAATTAACCTACTGATAGCCGATAGTAGCGGAAGCTCTGATCGAAATCCAACTGAGATTGGGTAGGGTTATTCTAAAATCATACATTACGTACATATTTAAACCGTATCCATAATGTTCTTACATATATCCGAACCAAAATACATTCAGAACTGTATTTACTAACATAATCCATAACATATACATACAACGAGCCCTACAGTTCTAAATAAGTTCTTCAAAAGTGTTTCAGAGTTAGCTAGTCCTCTTAATGCTCCTGTAGTCCCTTCTTGCTTCGAAAACTTGAAAAATGGAGAAGTCATGAGCTCTCCGAGCCCAGTGAATAACCCTTGCCTTTCTCATTATTACACTTTGCACATTAACCAGTTAACACATAATCCACATAGTACACGTATCTCATGACATACAGAGAGAACATATTATATGGCATGTAGAAGGTGACATAAGAACATTCATATGCTTCAAGAATCAAAATAAACTCATACCTTCCATATCTAATATGCTCACAAATATCACAAATACACACAACATACTTATGTTATAGAACGGGCAATTAGAGTAGCTTAGTCCTACTTGTCCCATACCAGGTACAATTCAAGGACTATCGTTTTCACTTAAGTCCCTAAACAAACTCTGCTGTTAGTCCATTCACTAAACTAACCATGATCGTCCCATACCAATCATGTCCCTTGGGCTCATACTCCTCACTGGAGCCCAAAAGAAAGCAAAATCTGCTAAGTAATCTAACGGCCCATCCATAACCATAATTAGCACATACATCAAAGCAACTTTATCACAAAAGTTCACATAAACACATAACATGTATCTTACAACATGCTTATCAATCACATATGTATTTCAAAATCAATCACAAGCTCATAGATATTTTGAATGAACCTTCAAATCCAAACCAAATCCAAAATCCAAAACTAAGATCAAAACCAAATCCAAACCCAAACGAAACCCAATTCCATATCATATCCAAAGTCCAAATCCAAGCCAAAACCAATTTCACAACGCATCACATATCCTTAACTGAATGCAAAATTTTTAGTTTAGGAGAAATCAACTCATGACTCACACAAAGAACTATCACAAAACACAAGGGTCACAAACACATCCTGGCAGACCGGGCAATGCCACCCAAGGTACCAACCAAGGACCCAATGCTCTAGAGTACGTAGATGCCCTCAAAACACAAACTGTAGAGTCACATTCACATCTTGAAAAACCAGGGACCCACACAGCTCCCAAATAACACAAACTGAAGAGTCAATTGACGGACCGGGCAATGCCCACTCAAGGTACCAACCAACGACTCATACAGCTCCAAACACAAAGACAACTACTTCTATGACCATAGCTCTAGAACGCTTTGTAATAGCCTAAAGTAAGACATGAACCTTTTCCCCCAAAAACACGGCTTATTAAAATCGTATAATCCATATAATTACATTTTTATTTTCAAAGAAGCTTAATTTCTCAACTTTTAACAAAACATAGTCGAAACAGGGCATAATTCCACCCAAAATAATTTCACAAGTTTCCCATAATTCATCACACAATCAGAATTCCTAGGAAGCTCAACAATGGTCTTTTCATATCTAATTTACGGATTAAACATACAAATAATTCATAATTACACTAAACAAGGTACTTTAACTCAAAAAGTCATAACTCACAGCATACACATCCAATCTTCACCAAACTTTGCAGAAAATTAACAAATAATATATAGATTCTAACATATAAATTTCATGATTTTTCTCCAGGCCCGTCATTCCAGAAATTCAAACAGTATGCCAAAATCACCAAAATCTGAGAATTAAACTCAAAAATTCCTAACTTATAGCATACACAACCAAAATTCACAAAAGTTTACAGGAAATCACCCCATATCATGAGGAATCTACAGTAATATTGTGATAATTTTTATCCAAACAAATCCTTCAAAATAATTAAAACAGTAACTAAAAACTCTGCACCCAAAACAGGGCAGTCTCAATAGAAACTTCATAACTCCTAAACTACACATCCAAAATTCATCAAAATTTATAGAAATTTTCCAGACATCCTCAGCAGTTTACAGTAAAAATTTCATAATTTTTATCCAACCCAATAACTTACAGTAATTCAAACATTATCTGAATTTCTACACTTAACAACAGGGCAGTTTCATTACAAAATTCATAACGTATAAACTACACATCTAAAAATCATGAAACTTTAAAAAAAGTTGCCTCATATTAATCTACAGTAAAAATTTCAAAATTTTCCAACAAGCCAATAATTCCCAGAAATTCGAACCGTATCACCATATCTGAAAATCTGAAAATTCCCCCTATATTTTTCTATCATATTGTTCAACCAAATACAAGCAATCAATCCAAAAATTCATAGTTTAACATACATATAAACAAACCCACAACATAAATATCAATTCAAAACACTCACATAACCCTAAAATCACAAACCACCATAAAAATTTTAGTTGTGGGTTTCTACCAATTGAAATTAGGGTTCTAATCTACTAAACCCTAAAACATCAAGTTCAAAGCGTCAATCCGACATTAATCTTGCAAATTTCGAATAGAAATCTCAAATTAATCTTTCCCACACCAATTTTAGGTTGAAGAAGAGCAAACATTACTCACCTTTGAATTGACTTCAAAACCAAAATCTTAATCTTCTTCTCCTTCTTCTTCTTCCTCGTCCTTCTTCTTCTTCTTCTTCTTCTCTTTCTCTCTCCTCTCCTCTCTCTGATATCGTGGGTTGGGGCTGGGGTTTGGGGAAGAAAGCAACAAAGCCCTACCCCTTTGATTTCACGCGATAAATATCCCCCTCCCCTTTTTAGTTTTGTTTTCCCTTTTTTAAAAAAAAAAACAAAATCTTAGCAGAACCATACCATAATTAATTATTCCCCAAACATAATCATATGAACTTAAATCACACACATATATCGAAATAAAATACTTCAAATATATAAATACAAAACACGCATTCACATATTAAGCGGAATTAGTAACTGAAATTTTTAGGGCGTTACCCCCTTAAAATAAGTTTCGTCCTCGAAACTTATCGCCACTAATTTTCTCATCGCAAGATTCATGCAAACAAAACCACATTGTAAATCAAATCACGGAGAGCACATGTAATGCACAGAATTACGTAGGTACGCATGATCAAACAGATAATCAATCACATGCGCACACAAGCCCTATAGGTCAGAGGTCACAGAAGTATTGCTCTGATACCACTTCTGTAACACCCCGCCTGAAGGAGGCAGGCGCGTCACCGCCGTGGAAGTCCCAGAAGGAACATCTACAAGGCTATTTAAACTTCTCAACCATACTTAACCTGTTCATAGGCGATAGCAATGGAAGCTTTTAGCCAAATCTAACTAAAGTTCGGGACGCCCAGTTAGGAGCGCCCACAAGGCCCCTATGAACTTATTAATCATAATTAACCTGCTGATAGCCGATAGCAGCGGAAGCTCTGATCGAAATCCAACTGAGGTTGGGTAGGGTTATTTTAAAATCATACATTACATACATACTTAAACCGTATCCATAATGCTCTTACATATATCCGAACCAAAATACATTCAGAACTGTATTTACTAACATAATCCATAACATATACGTACAACGAGCCCTACAGTTCCAAATAAGTTCTTCAAAAGTGTTTCAGAGTTAGCTAGTTCATTTAATGCTCCTGTGGTCCCTTCTCGCTTCCAAAACCTGAAAAATGGTGAGGTCATGAGCTCCCCGAGTCCAGTGAATAACCCTTACCTTCCCTGTCATTACACTTTGCACATTAACCAGTTAACACATAATCCACATAGCACACGTATCTCATGACATACAGAGAGAACATATCAGGTGGCATGTAGAAGGTGACATAAGAACATTCATATGCTTCAAGAATCATAATATCACAAATACGCACGACATACTTATATTATGGAACGGGCAATTAGAGTAGCTTAGTCGTACTTGCCCCATACCAGGTACGATTAAAGGGCTCTCGTTTTCACTTAAGTCCCTAAACAAACTCTGCTGTTAGTCCATTTACTAAACTAACCATGATTGTCCCATACCAATCATATCCTTTGGGCTCATAGTCCTCACTGGAGCCCAAAAGAAAGCAAAATCTGCTAAGCAATCTAATGGCCTGTCCATAACCATAATTAGCACATACATCAAAGCAACTTTATCACAAAAGTTCACATAAACACATAACATGTATCTTACAACATGCTTATCAATCACATATGTATTTCAAATCAATCACAAGCTCATAGATATTTTGAAGGAACCTTCAAATCCAAACCAAATCCAAAATCCAAAACTAAGATCAAAACCACATCCAAACCCAAACGAAACCCAATTCCGTATCATATCCAAAGTCCAAATCCAAGCTAAAACCAATTTCACAATGCATCACATATCCTTAACTGAATGCACAACTTTTAGTTTAGGGAAAATCAACTCATGACTCACACAAAAAACCATCACAAAACACAAGGGTCACAAACACATCCTAGCGGATCGGGCAATGCCCACTCAACGTACCAACTAGGGACCCAACGCTCTAGAGTACGTACATGCCTTCAAAACACAAACTATAGAGTCACATTCACATCCTGAAAAACCATGGACCTACACAACTCCCAAATAACACAAACTGAAGAGTCAATTGATGGACTGGACAATGCCCACTCAAGGTACCAACCAACGACTCATACAGCTCCAAACACAAAGACAGCTACTTCTATGGTCATAGCTCTAAAACGCTTTGTAATAGCCTAAAGAACGACATGAACCTTTTTGCCCAAAAACACAGCTTATTAAAATCGTATAATCCATATAATCACATTTTTATTTTCAAAGAAGCTTAATTTCTCAACTTTTAACAAAACATAGTCGAAACAGGGTATAATTCCACCCAAAATAATTTCACAAGTTTCCCATAATTCATCACACAATCAGAATTCCTAGGAAGCTCAACAATGGCCTTTTCATATCTAATTTACGGATTAAACATACAAATAATCCATAATTACACTAAACAAGGTACTTTAACTCAAAAAGTCATAACTCACAGCATACACATCCAATCTTCACCAAACTTCGCAGAAAATTCACAAATAACATATAGATTCTAACATATAAATTTCATGATTTTTCTCCAGGCCCGTCATTGCAGAAATTCAAACAGTATGCCAAAATCACCAAAATCTGAGAATTAAACTCAAAAATTCCTAACTTATAGCATACACAACCAAAATTCACAAAAGTTTACAAGAAATCACCCCATATCATGAGGAATCTACAGTAATATTGCAATAATCTTTATCCAAACAAATCCTTCAAAATAATTAAAACAGTAACTGAAAACTATGCACCCAAAACAGGGCAGTCTCAATAGAAACTTCATAACTCCTAAACTACACATCCAAAATTCATCAAAATTTACAGAAATTTTTTAGACATCCTCACCAATTTACAGTAAAAATTTCATAATTTTTATCCAACCCAATACTCACAGTAATTCAAACATTATCTAAATTTCTACACTCAACAACAGGGCAGTTTCACTGCAAAATTCATAACTTATAAACTACACATCTAAAAATCATGAAAATTTACAAAAAGTTGCCTCATATCATCCGTAATCTACAGTAAAACTTTCAGAATTTTCCAACAAGCCAATAATTCCCAGAAATTCGAATAGTATCACCATATCTGAAAATTCAAAAATTCCCCCTATATTTTTCTACAATATTGTTCAACCAAATACAAGCAATCAATCCAAAAATCCATAGTTTAACATATATATGAACAAACCCACAACATAAATATCAATTCAAAACACTCACATAACCTAAAATCACAAACCACCATAAAAATTTTAATTGTTGGTTTCTACCAATTGAAATTAGGGTTCTAATCTACTAAACCCTAAAACATCAAATTCAAAGCTTCAATTCAACATTAATCTTGCAAATTTCAAATAGAAATCTCAAATTAATCTTTCCCACACCAATTTTAGGTTGAAGAAGAGCAAAAATTACTCACCTTTGAATTGACTTCAAAACCAAAATCTTAATCTTCTTCTCGTTCTTCTTCTTCCTCCTCCTTCTTCTTCTTCTCTTTCTCTCTCCTCTCCTCTCTCTGATATCGTGGGTTAGGGCTGGGGTTTGGGGAAGAAAGCAACAAAGCCCTACCCCTTTGATTTCACGTGATAAATATCCTCCTCCCCTTTTTAGTTTTGTTTTCCCCTTTTTTTTAAAAAAAACAAAATCTTAGCAGAACCATACCATAATTAATTATTCCCCAAACATAATCATATAAACTTAAATCACACATATATATCGAAAAAAAATACTTAAAATATATAAATACAAAACACGCATTCACATATTAAGCGGAATTAGTAACTGAAATTTTCAGGGTGTTACATTATTGTTGGTAATGGAGCTAAATTACCTATATCTCATGTTAGACATGCTGTATTGAATACTTCTGCTTGCCCTCTTGTGTTAATAATGTCATTCATTTTCCTAATATGGAATTTAATTTACTTTATGTTAACCGATTTTGTCATGATAACAACTGCATGGTTAATTTCGATACTTCTTCTATGCATATTAAGGACAGGGCAAGGGGAAAAACTCTTTTAGAGGGTACTGATGATATTGGCATCCATTTCATTCATTCATCTTCCCTTCACATTGCTTTGGTTTCGATTCAAGCATCTGGCGATATCTAGCACACTAGGTTAGGACATTGTAGGTCTAGAGTTTTAGATATTCTTAAACATAAACATTTCATTCGTACTGTGTCCAAATTTTCAAAGAAATGTGTTGTTTGTTAGAGTGGTATAGCCTATCGATTGTCCTTTACTAATGTGGATCAGGACTTTAGTACACTATTATATTTAATTCACTTGAATATTTGGCAATCCCCTATCCTTTCTGATCTTGATTATCTATATATTTTTTTTTTTTTGGGTAGATGATTGCACACATTATACATAGATGCATCATAGGACAACCAAATCTGAGGTATATTCTATTTTTCTGGTTTTTAAAAATTAGTTGAAATTTTTCTTGGGTACATCTTCAAATTTACAAAGTTATGCTGCGGGGAATTTGATAATACTCCCCTTCTTAGTCATTTTCAACATTGTGGAATTCCTTTTTGCAAATCATGTCCAAAGATCCACAAACAAAATGGTGTGGCGGAGCACAAACATCACCATATCATTGAGATGGTGTGCACTTTACTCAACTAGGCTTCTTTACCAGGTCAATTTTTGGTTGACGCTATTTAAACCGCCAATTACATCATTAATCGTCTCCCTATACTTGTTTGGCATAATACATCTCCCTTTGAGAGGCTTTCAAAAAACCACTTGACTACTCCTTTCAATGAGTTTTTGGGTGTGAATTTTTGCCCATAATTTCGATTTTCCATGATAAGCTTTCTCCCCACTCTAAACGGTGTATGTTTCTTGGTCATACTTCCAATTATAAGGGCTATCAATATCTTGATCCTACTTCAATTAAGGTTTCTGTAAGTCATCATGTGTCTCTTCTTGACGATGTTGTCCCTACTTGGACATTGTTTCTGCCCAACCCCTTGCTCAGACTATTTCTCCTCTTCAACTCACGGTGACCTCCACCCCTCAACCTTCCACAACCTCTGTCTTGCCCACAACTACTAGCTCGTGCCCCTGCCTTTCTATTGGGACAACTCATAAATCCACGCCTGCTCCTACCCAGCAGGTACTTGTTAAATTATAGTCTGGACCATCTCCCTCTCCTCTTTCTAATGCTGGCCCATCTTTTGCCCATCCCACCCTTTGTCCTCCTCCGAGTCTTTCCTTGCGGCCTAGCCCTCTACCCTACTTGGTTCTCCCCCTTTCTCATCTGGCTAATGCTTCCACATAGTTGGTGTGGTCCCCCACAATCCCTGCCTCCCAGCCTACTAATCTTCATCTAATGCACACAGGGGTCCAAACTTGGTGTACCTAAGCCCCATACCCTCATGTCCCTGCATGCATCAGTCTCTTTTCTTTTTAAGCTGACTAGTTGCTCTCAAGCATCAAAATATCCTAAATGAAAAGCAGCTTTACGAGAAGAATTTAATGCTTTTACTTAAAATGATTCATGGACTTTAGTTCCTTATTACAATAATATGAATTTGCTAACATGTAAGTGGGTTTGCAGGAATAAGTATCTTTCATATGGCTCCGTTGAGCATTGTAAGCCTTGTTTGGCTATCAAAGGGTTTGATCAACAAGAAGGGTTAGACTATCATGACAAAGTTAGCTCAGTTGTGAAGCCCACCACAATCTATGTTATTCTATCCCTTGATATCACTCGTGTCCAGGTCATACAAAAATTGGATATCAACAATGTCTTCCTTCATGGCGACTTGACAGAAGATGCCTATATAATTCAACCACAAGTTTTTGTTAATCTTAATTTTACCATTCATATTTGCAAGCTTAATAAGTATTTGTGTGGGCCAAAACAAGCCCCACAGGCATGGTTTCACAACTTTAGTATTTTCCTTATTTCCTAGGTTTTTTCTACAGTCAGAATGATCTTTCCATGTTTATTTATCATAGCTCTAGGGTCACCCATGTTTTGCTTCTCTTTTGTTCATGATATTATTTTTACATGGAGTTCACCAGTCCTTTTTCATCATGTCATAGATCTCCTTTTCACTCAATTTCCAATGAAAGACATTGGTGATCTTCACTAGTTTTTGGGGCTTCAAGTAGTGTGAATTCCTGATATGCTTGTATTCACTTAGAATAGACACATCCAAGATCTTCTAACCTGATCTAACCTTCATAATCACAAACCTTTTCACACACCACGTGTTTCTAAGACCACATTGTCACTAATGGATAGGGAATTACTTATTGATTTTACTGAATATTGAAGCATGGTGGGAGCCTTGCAGTGCTTAACTATAAGTAGGCCAAATATAGCCTATGCAGTTAATCTTGTGTTCAATTTTTGCATGCACCACGTACTACTCATCTTGTTACTGTATGGAGAATTTTTCGTTACTTGTAGGGCACTCTAGATCATGGTCTTGTTCTCAAATGTGTGGCCTATTTCAATGTTGTTCTGGCCTATTATGATGCTAACTAGGTTGGGTATCCTGACAGCTCCTGATCCAGCACTTGATCCTAACTCTCCAAGAAGCAGCCTACAGTGTCCGAGTCCTCTACAAAAGCCGAGTATTGTGCTGTCACTTATGCTGTTACCTAGACTTTGTGGATTCCCTATTTACTGGTTGAGTTAGGTATTTTTATTACTGAACCTATTAAGGTTCTCTATGACAATATCTGCTACCTACATTACTACCAATCCTATCCTCCATGGGCATAGCTAGCACATCAAAATCCATAATCATTTTGTTCGTGAGGGTGATCTCATTTTTCATTATGTATGAACTTAGCTTCAATTTGCTGACATTATTGGAAAGGCCTTACTTGTTGCTAGGTTTTTTTTTTAAAAAAAAAAATAAAAGTCAATCTATTAGTGCATCTGCCTCTACATAATGAGGGGGCATGATAGAGGAAACCCTAACCCTAAGCACACTAATCTACTTTCATAATATTTCTCGTAATATATATATATATATATATATATATATATATATATATATATATATATATATATATACCATATATATATATATATATATATATATATATATATATATATATATATATATATATATATATATGTACACACTCTCACACACACACATTACCCCAGGGCTCCCAATTGGAGAGCCTGTTCTCCTCATAATTGTGTTGTAGAAAATACTGTTTGAAGTTTTATGGAGTACACTTGGGACCTAGGGATGTCTATATGGTGGGGAAATATAGGGAGTTATGTTGAAGATGGAATTGGAAGGTTTTGAACAAGAGTATTGGTTCTAAATTCTTCTTTATCATTATTTGTATTTTAACATCCTTCATCTATAGCTTCTGCATAAATCTTTTTTTTGTGCAAGAGCTACAAATGTAATGTTCGAATCACATTTGTAATGTTCATCTTTGGAATGTTAGCTAGGATGCGGCAATATAGCTGGTTTGTATTCGAATATGTACTTTGGTGCACCAAGTCCTTTGACATAGCAATATCCTATGTATTATCAATTGCCAATTATCAGTAGCAATATTTTGACTGAATGCTTTGATTTCAAGTAGCTTAACTTCTGTCTTCTTTAGTAGACTTTGTACATATAAATCTCTTTAGACCTGTGTTATTGGTGGTGGACTATAAACTCATCAGAATTTAAAATCATTCTTGGACCTTCAACTATCAGTTTAAAATTTTGATTGAGATGGTTCTTAACATATTATTAGCCCTTTTTGAGTGAGTGATCTCAAGTTTGATCCTCTGCTACTAGCGCTCATATTAATTAATTTATTTCGCAAGATTATGAGGGATCTTTGCAACATTTATGCTTCAAGTCCAAAAGGCTTTTGTGTGAGGACTGTATTTGAATACGAAATCATTCTTAGGCCTTCAACTCACCATCTGTTTAAGTTTTTAGTTGAGATAGCTTTGAACAAACTAGAGTATAAAACCTATTGGTAGGCTCTCATTCACAATTACATGAAGGGTTGCCTTAGGATATACAACCCATTTATGGACAGTCAATTATTATCCAAAGCTTTTAGTTGAGTTAGTTGTAAGTTTGAACAGGTGGGTTCTATATAATAATTCTTCCTTTGGTTGTAAGTGGCCGAGGTCTACGTGTCTGCGAGATGAGTTTGCTGATTTGGCCTAATCAAACTTGAGCAAGGGCTTTGGGGGCTTAGGTAGAAGGCTAGAGAGTCCAGTACATTTCTCACGTATTCATCTTTAAAGCTAGTGGAATTGGTGGATCACGAGACTCAAAGGCATTGGATCACGTTCGAGAAAACACCCCCCAAAAAAAACAAAATTCTCAAAATTTACGACTAGTATTTGTTTTCATAAGTGTTTTTATTGTTTATGTTAGCATTTGGTTTGAGAGCTATTCAATAGTTCAGTTCTTTTCTTTTCGGTTTTTGGGGGGGGGGGACGGAGTAGATTGGAACCAAAAATCTTTTATATTAGGTGGATTGACAAATGGGTTCTTCGATTTTAAGTTCCTTCATACTGGATGGATGACATTAAATTTTAGGTTGGGATTAATTCAGATTAGGTTATCCTTGTCTTACGTTACTTTTGGTTTGTCGTTGACATAAAAGTAATTAGAGTCACTAGGTCCACATCTGGTTGCCAGTCTTGATCTTTGTGAAGACTTGATTGGAATATATGTACAGGCATATATTACAAAAGTCAACATTTGTCTCATAGCTGTTTTGATCAAATCAAATTTAATTTGCTCTATACAATTGGTTCAAAAAAAGGAGGAGACAATGTGGAATCAAATAGGGGGAAAAAAAAGGAGAGACAAAGAAAGAGATTAACCTAGATTTTCTTTGCTTATTAAATGAGAGCAAGTAGAAATGATATAGTCAAGTTGGCAAAAGTCATGACTATGAGATAAACGGCTGCACCGGCTCCAACAATGCTAACAGAACGTTGACGACTGACTTTTTCGGCAAGGAATTCACTGGTAACGACGGCCGGCATCTTCTTCTCGTTAATGATAGATTGTCTCAATGCATCTCTCTTTCTCTCTCTCAATCTTTAATTTTACGGTTTGGTGACTTGGTCAATGTGGATGTCGGGAGTAAAGCAAAGATGAAATTAAAATGAATTTTAATTTATTTTTCTTTTAGTTTTGGTCAACCAACGCATCCCTGTGATTGTGAATTTGAAACCCCCTGATTTTGGGAGCGTTTAAGTTCCTAAGGTTGGGGGGACTGAATACCTGAGGATATTAAGTCCTTGTCCCTTCAAATTAGGGATGGCAATGGGTCAGATCTAGAACGGATCTATATTTAGATCCAAATTCATTTTAATTTTCTGAGTCTAGGTCTGAATCCAATCTAGACCCATTAGATCTTAACAGTTGAAATTCATTTCTAAACCCATTGGGTTTATGAATCTCAAACGGATCTACAACCTTACAAAAGCTTGTTGAGAATTTAAGACATATAGTAACTATTCAATAAACACAATAACATAATTTTTAATAAAGACAATAGCAAAAAATGAGATATAAGATAATAATAACTTTAATGTACGTGCCTAGTAGTGGGAAATGACAACTATAATAGATCCTGAGACAACTAAGTCTCCTAAAAATCATATTTCACCAACCAAAATACCAAAAACATGTTTCATAATATTTCATAAAATCCATAGAACTAGCAATAGACAAGCAAGACTTTGCATATTATGAGTTAGAAACATTAGAACTCACCAATGTCAATCCAAAACTCTAAGTTATAAAATGTCAAGATTAATGAAAGATTCTTTCATTTAGTTAAAATAAGCTTAAATATAAATTTTAAGCTCAAAATTTTTTTCATTTAATTGACATTCATCTCCACTACTATAATTTAATTAATATTTTTTACCACTAAAATAATTTATCTAATGTTTTTCACGACTCAAATAACATCAACGGTTTGAATTAAAAATTGATCATCTAATGAGAAATATTTTTAAAAAAACTTAAATATGAATTTTGAGCTCTAAACTATTTCATTTAGTTAACATTTGTCTTCACTTGAATACATTTTGAACTCAACATTCATATTCAAATTTCTTTTAATATTTGTTATCAGATAGTCAATTTTTGATCTAAATTGTTATAGTTGAAATTTGCTACTGAATTCCAAAATACCTCAAAAGATGATTAGTTTTAATTTTATTTATTATATAACCGTATTATTGCATATCCTTTAATATTATTAATGGGTGTATGAAATTTGAGTATGTAAGGTTGAATACTTATTCATTGGGTGTACATGTTCATCTCTAGAAATGAAAACTAACAATGCACAATATGTCAAGCACAAAGAGAGAGGGAGTAAGTTTAAAAGAATTGTTTGTTAGTGTAAAATCCCAAAAAGACCTAGTGATGTGGACCAACCCTCATAGTCCAAGTTATCATAAATAATTTTTTTTCTCGCTACGTGTTGTCTTTTAAAACTATATTTCAACGATGAAAAAAATAAATATATTTATTTCCTATCCGGGTTATTTTTGTTCATATTCCTTGATTTAATTAATTGCATATTTTATCTCACAACTCAACTAATTATTTTTTTAAATTATTTCCCTCCTAGTTGTCTTTATTTTGAAAGTTAAATTTTCCCCCAATTCAAACCTTAGAATTGGTACTTAATTTCCTTCTTTTTTCCCCTTATTTTCTTTCCTTTTTTTTTCCCTTCTCTTTCCTTCCTTTTTCCTTTCCTTTTTTTTTTCTTTTTCTTCCTTTTCCTTCCCCTTTGCCGTAACAACCCTAAACCCTAAAGTACAAAGCCCCCTTTTCATTCTCTCTCTTCCTCTCACTCTCTTCCCTCCTCTCTATCTCTCTCTCTACTCTTCCTCTCTCTACCTCTCTCACATCTCTCTCTCTCTCTCCACCACCTTGCTGTCAGGACCACCGCGCCAACTGCCCGGGGTGCCGCCCACAGCCACCTCCAATCCCCCTCCTACTCCCTCTCTTGTGTTGGTAGGCAAAAACGTGGTGCATGGGGTTCCATGCACCCCCATGCATCCAAACTCAAATCTTTATTCTTCCTTTGATTTTTCATGCTTGAAATTGAGATAAAAGTTTTGATTTCTAATATATATTCTATTTTCTCAGCGTTTTCAGCATTAAATTTGGGCGGAAGTACTAATTTTACCAATTTTGACCCGAAATCGGTCCAAGGTGAACCATGACGTCGTTTTGATAACGTTTGCTTTTCCAATTGAATGAAATTTGATTCTTTTGGCTTAGGTAGGATTGAACTAGGGTCTAGGGCCAAGTAGGGCGAGGATGGAAATTTTGGTGACCCAGCACAACCGAAAAACCGACCGCAAAGAGGAGGGCTGTGCTGCACAGAATGTCATTGAAAATACACTGACTTTGAAAATTCGGTGGTTTTTCTCTAGACATCCAAAAATTGTGAAACTTTTGTGGCAAATAGATTAAGATGTGCTAAGAACGTGGGTTTTTGAATTGGATAAATCGGGATTGTATTGTAAAAGTTATGACTTGCTTAACGAGTACTATTAAAACTGGGTTAGTGAGAATAGTCGGTAAGTATTGAAATTTTTAACCTCACTGCAGTGGGAATTAATGAGAACACCGAACTCGAAATTGTAGTAGACGAGCCCATATTTCTGTTTTGGGGAAGAAATAAATTTTCAGGGGTCAGGTGTGAAAGTTATGGGGTCGGGAATCCGGGTTATAAATCTGGGAAGAAACTTTCGGTCTGGGGACCGGGCTGCAGCGTCGGCGACTTTGAAAAATTACCTAGGTCAGGACTGTTCGCCTAAAATTGTGAAATTATTAAGGTGAATGCCTCGGGATGTCCTGTACGATCTCGTTTTGGAATTGGGCCAATTGGGGTAGGGTGGCCTGAGTTATAAGCAAATTATCATGGACTGTCCGGATTGGAACAGTCATTGACAAAAGAATCTAGTTTGAATCAGAACCGAGTAGAATCCTGAACATCGAAATGGTCAGGGACGGATTAAAGTTTCTAGGTTGGACTAGAACATATAATTTGGACATCTAGATTAGGAGTTATGGCCTCTGGAAGTGAGGCCTAGTTCTGGCCGAAATTGACCCTGGCATGGCTTGGTTGGAAGGCTCTAAACTTATGAACAATTTTGTAAAACTTCAAGAAATAAGGATTAGGGGTAGGGGGTGCAACCTCTTAAATTTTTAGACTGAGTTTGGGCAGTTTGTTGGCGTAGGTGCGGAGCAGTAAATCTAGTTTAGTAATTAAGCCCGCAATTTGTACGGTAACCAGGTAACAATCATATCCTAACTCTTCCCCGTGTTGTGTGAAAATATGTGTGTTTTGGAGCATGGTAAGAGATGTTCTGTTTACTATTTTAAAAGCGCAATGGCATGTGAAATGGAATGTCACCGTGTGGCGGAATCTGTATGATGGGCATGCTGTGAAGTTGAGACTTATTGTGCTTGTTATGAACATCTGAATTACTGTTGTGATGTTGTGGTTGGGAAAGGTGAATGAGTCTGATTAATCTTGTCATGCTAAGTCGATCTCTAGAAAAGAGAAACGTAATGAATAACTGGAAGGGATTGAGTTGGGTGAGTGTCAATCTGTTATATATTGATTGAAGGCCTTTAGCCTTCCCCGGGAACTAGTGCATGCATGTGAGCAGCCACATGCTCTGCAGGAGATGTGGACCAGGCTATCAGTAACCATCCTTATTGGTGGTAGGCCAGGAAAGGATTAAGCGGTAACCGCATGTGTGGCGGTAGGCTAGGAATGTGTTAAGCGGCTGCGCTAAATTGGAGCGCAGGTCATGAGACCCACTGGGGTTGCTCACGAATACTCCAACTGTGGAACTCTGTGTCGTAAAATGAGAAACCATATCCCTGAGATCTATTAATTAATGAGATTGCAATAATAAGAAACGTGTCTGGAAAATCTTGCTGTTTTCCCCTCCTTCTTGAAAAGTTTTCAAAATGAATTTGTGTGCATAGTTGACTGTTAGGGGTGATTGTTTACTGAGTTTATCTCACTGTTCTAAAATATTTTGTTTTTCAGGTAATCTAGTCATGCATCGCCTGGCGACATGTACGTAGAGCGAGGCACGAACGCCTGAAATTAATATGATGGATGTTACATGCTAGAATGTTATCGTTATGAACTTTTGGACTAATGTTAAATTAATTTTGAGAATGTAAGAGTGAAGCATTAATGAAGGTTTTGTATTAATTGCTATACTTGATATCCAGCCTGGTATTTCCAGAAGAAAATACAGTGGTAATACCCCATTAGGAATTTTCACTGCCATGCAAGTTAATAATAGTCAAAATTAATGAATTAGAATAATGGGGGCGTTACAAAGTAGTATTCGAGCTCAAGTTAACTAACCTGAAGGCTCACCTAAAAGACTATAAAAAGTTAAGAACCAAAACCGGTAGACTTAAGGACCGCTCAGAGAGTGAGTGTAGTAGGGGGCAGGGGCTGTAAACATCTGCATATAGTACTAAATGAATACATGATTGTGGATTAAATGCATATCTTATGTGTACTTACTTTGTATAGGAATAGAGGGTACCCAGTATTGCAACTGTATAGGAGGCCCTTGTCTGTATCATCAGTTAGCTAAGGAGTCAGGGAAGAGTGTGTGGGATCACATACGACATGTGAGGTGAATAGTAGCCAGATACCTGGCTGAGAGGCCCAATAGCTATTTGGCGATTGAGAATAACCGAGTGGTCTTTCTGTTGCTGATCCTGAAAGGGGACCCTGTGTGGTGCTATCGTGTTGATGAGTTGCACCCTCGGGCTCGTGATCCCCGCCCGTGGGGAAATTATTGTTGGTATGACTAGGAGCCCATGAGAATGGATATAGAGGACCTAATTAACTACTTGAGACTGGAGGGACCCTATGACCTAGAGAGTGTTCCTACAGTCAGTGAGGAGGACGCCCCACCCCGAGGTGACAAACTTACAGATGAGGAGGGAGACCTTAAAGGAGTGGAGGACAACCCTGTTGAGACAGATCTCGGAGTGGAAGCCAACCCGATTGGAGACCCGAGTGCAAAGGAACCAATGGAGGAGGAGGAGGACCCTGAGAAAGATCCCGAAGAGGACTCGGAGGAGGACTGAGTGAGGGAGATCCGATGGAAGAGGAGGATCCTGATGAGGACCCTGAAGTGGACCCTGAGGAGGATTCTGGGGTGAGTAAGGGACAGCTGATGGGAAGTGAAGACCTTATGGGGGATCAGGAAGAAGAAAGGAGGGATCACACCATTCAGGATGAGCAAACTAGAGGACCGAAAGACTTGGAGGAAGAGATAAATTTCTTATGGAATAGGGCTGAGTGTGAGATCGGGATGAACCGCTGGACGCGGAGTAGATGTGGTCGGATATATAAGGGTACCTGCCCACGGGACACCTATGACCAGTGGAAGCTGGAGGCAGCTAGGAAGTTGGTTTTTCTTTCTTTTGCCAGGGCAGTTTTGGTAGTTGTTTATCTATTTTGTTATTAAGCCACTGTGGCTACTAAAGCTATAAGCTGTGATGTAATGAAGATGCTGGTGTGGAACTTTTATGATATTGAAATATTATGCAATAAAAATCTTCGTGGATTATTTAATACCAGCATTCCGTGCTATGCAAGATGTGAATCGTGTGAATGTGATGCCTGTATGATGTGAGATGTGTAAGCATATGATATAGTGAATGTACCACCAATGTGGTAATGTGCTATGATCGAATTTCTGAGAAATGTTGCATAATGCGCTAGCATGTACTGTATGTTTGAAATTCTGTAGAGCTTAGGTTGTGAACTATTATAAAAGGAACTAAACCCGAATTATTTCCCGAATAGGATGACGGGAAATAACAATAACAATGGTGAATCCCAAACCGGACCTCATACTGGAACGAGGGTCCCTTCGAACCCGGACATCCCTATATCAGCCCTTAGGGAGCGGCAGGAGGCCCTACGCCCTCAGAATGGGAATGGTCTCGTATTTAGACTGATGAAACTAACCTACCAACGGGTGCTAAACTTACAAATCTACTACTGTTGGAGATGCTACAGAAATAAGGAGAGCAATTACGATTCCAAAACGAGCAGATATAGAGACTGATGGAGGTACGGGAGAAAAGGATCGAGGAGGATAACTCCTATATGTTGAAGAGGTTCGCAAGCCATCATCCACCTATCTATGATGGCACTCCTGACCCTAAGACCTTCGAAGACTGGATTAGGGGCATGGAGAAACTTTGACGCACTCCAATGCCCCGAGGAGTGGAAGGTAGGATTTGCTGTGTTCTACCTGAAGGATAAAGCTGACCTATTGTGGGCTACGGTGCGGGAGAGGCATTATGAGCCTGGGTTTGGTTGGGACAAGTTCAAGGAGATGATCAAGGATCATTTCTACCCTATCTTTCTCCAGAAGGCCAAGGAGGGTGACTCCATGCAACTGCAGCAACGGAGCATGAGCGTCCTCGAGTTTGCTTCGAAATTTATGGAGTTGTCACGATTCGCCCCACCCTTTGTAGCTGACGAAAGGGTGAAGATGAATAGGTTTGAGGCCGGGCTGAACCTGACTATCAAAGAAAGATTGTCGGTACAACAGTATACCTCATGCGTTGACGTATACGACACTACGGTCAACGTAGAAAGAGCGATGAAGGAGCAAAACAACTACTTCAACGAGCAGAGGGGTACCAAGAGGAAGGGGGACAACCGGGGGAACTTCCAGACGCAAGAGCAGGACCGTCGACCCGCTGGGGGTTAATACAGGAGCAATTATAATCGGGGAGGCCAGTACCCTAATACACAGCCTAAGGTGACCTGCAACGCTTGTGGGAAGTCAGGGAATTTCGCCACAGAATACCGCTCGATGAAGAGGTGCTTCCATTATGGAAGCCACTAGAATCAAGTTCGGGACTACCCACTACCTCCACCCCCTGCCGGGCAAGGGCAAGGTCAGAGTCAAGGGCACGGGCAGCGACCCCAACAACCCTACCAGAACAAGGGAGGGCAACTGGCGCACCCCAACCAGCAGCACCGGGCATCACAGCCGGCACAAGCTCGACCTCCCAACTAGCCGCCTCGGAACAACGGGGGTAGAGTCTACGTAATGCGAAATGAAGAAGCGGAGGATGCTCTTAATGTGGTCACGGGTACCTTCTCTCCCCTAACTCAGACCGTGGATGTTTTATTTAATTCGGGTGCCATGCACTCCTTTATTTCTGTTAAATTAGTTAAGACCTTGGGACTAAATCCCACCCAAAAATCTTCACTGCTATCAGTGGTTCTCCCTCATGGGAAGGAGGTGTCGTGCGAGGAGTTATACAAAGGTTGCCCTATTAAAATGTATGAATCGACCTGTATAAGTTTGAATTGATGGATTTTAGGGTTATCCTGGGGATGGATTAGTTAGCTAAGTATCAGGCCCAGATTGACTGCCCAAAATGAAAAATCACCCTAAAGGGGCCTCATGGGGAGAAAGTGATACATAGGGGCTAGAAGCCCAGAATGGAACTTGAATTAGTGACGATGATGAGAGCTCACAAGTTGCTAAGCAAAGGGTGCGAGGGCTTCCTATGTCACGTAGCGAAAACCGAAGATGCAGGACCCTCCTTGGAGGACATCCCTGTGGTGAGGGAATTTCTGAATGTGTTTCCTGATAAAATTCCTGGCATGCCACCTCTTAGAAAGGTGGAGTTTTGTATCGACTTGAACCCTGGAGTCACCCCTATTTCTAAGGCACCTTACCGAATGGCACTAGCTGAACTCAAGGAATTGAAGGCTCAATTAGAGGAACTCTTAGAGAAAGGATATATTCGACCTAGCACATCTCCATCCCAGTTTTATTTGTGAAGAAGAAGGATGGGACTCTAAGATTATATATCGACTATTGAGAGCTGAACAAAATAACGGTCAAGAACTGCTATCCCCTGCCCAGGATAGATGACCTGTTTGACCAGCTGCGGGGCGTGGGGACCTTTTCTAAAATTAAGCTCTGTTTGGGGTACCATCAACTCTGAATCACGGATAAGGACATACCCAAAACTATGTTCCGTACCCGATACGGACACTATGAGTTCGTGGTGATACCCTTTGGCCTCACCAACGCCGCAGCAACCTTCAGGGAGCTTATGAATATGGTCTTTAAACCTTACTTGGATCAATTCGTGGTGGTGTTCATAGATGATATTCACATTTACTCGAGAACCCCAGAGGAGCACACCCACCACCTATGAACATCCCTGGAAGTTTTGAGGAACAACGAGTTGTAGGCTAAGTTATCGAAATGTGAATTTTGGTTGAGAAAAGTAGCATTCCTGGGACACGTAGTATCTAACGAGGGAGTGTCGGTGGATCCCCAAAAGATCGAGGCTGTGTCAAACTGGCTCAGACCTAAAAACCCAAAGGAGGTAAGGAGTTTCTTGGGGTTGGCGGGGTACTATCGCCGATTTGTTCAAAACTTCTCAAAAATTACCACCCCGCTTACGAACCTAAGCAAGAAGGCCACTAGGTATGAATGGACGGAGCAATGTGAGGAAGCCTTTCAGGAGCTCAAAACGAGATTGACGAGTGCACCAATACCGGCCTTACCAACTGCTGACAAGGACTTTGTAGTATACAGCGATGCCTCTAGGAGCGGTTTGGGGTGTGTGCTAATGCAAGAGGGTCGCGTCATAGCCTATGCCTCCCGACAATTGAAGACACATGTGCGAAACTACCCGACTCATGACCTGGAGTTAGTGGCAGTAGTGTTTGCCCTTAAAATCTGGAGACATTACCTGTATGGGGTACGTTGTGAAGTTTTCACTGACCACCAGAGTTTGAAGTACCTTTTCCCAGAGAAGGATCTGAACTTGAGACAGACTAGGTGGTTAGAATTTCTGAAAGATTACGATGTCCATTTCCAGTACCATCCGGGGAAGGCTAATGTAGTGGCGGACGTATTAAGTCGCCGACCGTATCCAGCACTGAGCTGTTTACTGGCGCTCCCAAACGAGTTATGTGAGGAATTTCGTAAGTTGGAGTTTAATATGATTACCCTGAGGTCCAAACCTATACTTTGCACCTTGGAGGCACAGCCGACTCTTATAGAGGAAATTCGAGTAGCCCAGGCTACAGACCCTCAACTCGAGCGGATCAGGAAAGAGATATTGGTGGGTAAAGCATCTGGGTTCGTAGTTCATGAAGATGGTACCATACGATTTCACAATTGGGTGTGTGTTCCAGCCATGGAGGCACTTAAAAAGAAAATCCTAAATGAGGGGCACAATACTCCACACTCGGTACACCTTGGAAGAAATAAACTGTACAAGGACCTGAGATAGACGTTTTGGTGAAGTAACATGAAGCAGAAAGTGACTGATTATGTGGCAAAGTGCCTAACTTGTCAGCGAGTGAAAATTGAACACCCGCGACCAGCGGGAATTTTATAACTGCTGGATGTCCCCGAATGGAAGTGGGACTCGATGTCCAGGGACTTTGTGGTGGATTTACCGTTGACACGACGGAAGAATAATGCAATTTGGGTTATAGTGGATTGACTCAGGAAGACAGCCCATTTCAGAGCCATGAGGAACACTTGGACCCTGGATAAGTTAGCTCAAGCTTACCTCGAGGAGATAGTACGTTTACACAGGATGCCCAGTTCCATAGTGTCGGATCGGGACACCAGGCTCTAGTCAAGGTTGTGGCAGAAGTTGCAGGAAGCGTTTGGAACATTGCTATGTTTTAGTACTGCCTTCCACCCTGCCACAGACGGGCAGACGGAACGCACTATTCAAACTTTGGAAGATATGCTACGGGCTTGCGCCTTGGACTTTAAAAGTGTATGGGATGAATAGTTGGCACTGATCGAGTTCTCCTACAATAACAGCTACCACGTGAGTATTGGTATGACCCCATACGAGGCACTGTATGAGAGGAGATACAGGACTCTGCTCTGTTGGTAGGAGATTAATGAGGCCTTGACCATCGGACCAGAGTTAATCCAAGGCATCACAGACAAAATAAGAGTAATCTAGGAACAAATGAAAGCTACCCAGAGTAGCTAGAAGAGCTATGCTGACCAGAGACGTAGGCCTCTTGAATTCCAAGTAAGGGATCAGGTATTTCTCCGATTCTCTCCAACCAAGGGAGTTGTGAGATTTGGGATGGTAGAAAAACTTAGCCCAAGGTACATCGGACTGTATCCAGTCATACAAAGAATTAGGGAAGTAGCTTACCGACTGGAGCTACCGCCCGAACTTCCAAGAGTACATAACATATTTCATGTGTCGCAATTACGGAAATACATCCCAGATCCCTCACATATAATCGAGCCTGATACTATACAGCTCCAGGAAAACATATCATACGAGGAACAACCAGTACAGATCCTGGATCGGTAAAAAAAGCACCTCCGTAGGAAGACAGTGCCCCCAATGAAGGTTCTTTGGGCCAATTATGAGATGCCTGAAGCCATTTGGAAGCCGGAGCAGGAAATATGAGACAAATACTCTCACTTGTTCCGATAACCAGGTGCGTGTAAGTTTTGGGGACGAAACTTTCTTAAGTGGTGCAGTAAGTAAAACCCTGAAAATTCATATTCGCAATGGTACTATGTCGCAGCTTAGTGAAGTTTCGGGGACGAAACTTTCTTAAATGGGATAGTATATAAAACTCCGGAAAATCAAATTAGGAGACCTAGTGACATAGACCAACCCTCGTAATCCAAATCATTATAAATTTTTTTTTTCTCGCTATGTGTTGTCTTTTAAAACTGTATTTCAACGATGAAAAAAAATAAATATATTTATTTCCTATCCGGGTTATTTTTGTTCATATTCCTTGATTTAAATAATTGCATATTTTGTCTCACAACTCAACTAATTAATTTTTTAAATTATTTCCCTCCTAGTTATCTTTATTTTAAAAGTTAAATTTTCCCCCCAATTCAAACCTTATTTTCTTTCCTTTTTTTCCCCTTCTCTTTCCTTCCTTTTCCCTTTCCTTTTTTTTTTTCTTTTTCTTCCTTTTCCTTCCCCTTTGCCGTGAACAACCCCTAAACCCTAAAGTAAAAAGCCCCCTTTTCATTCTCTCTCTTCCCTCCTCTCTATCTCTCTCTCTACTCTTCCTTTTTCTACCTCTCTCACATCTCTCTCTCTCTCCACCACCTTGCTGCCAGGACCACCGCACCAACCGCCCGGGGTGCCGCCCACAGCCACCTCCAATCCCCCTCCTACTCCCTCTCTTGTGTTGGTAGGTAACAACGTGGTGCATGGAGTTCCATGCACCCCCATGCATCCAAACTAAAACCTTTATTCTTCCTTTGATTTTTTATACTTGAAATTGAGATAAAAGTTTTGTTTTCTAATATATATTCTATTTTCTCAATGTTTTCGGCATTAAATTTGGGCAGAAGCGATGATTCTACTAATTTCAACCTGAAACCGGTCTAAGGTAAACTATGATGTCGTTTTGACAACGTTTGCTTTTCCAATTGAATAAAATTTGATTCTTTTGGCTTGGGTAGGATTGAACTGGGGTCTAGGGGCAAGTAGCACAAGGGTGGGAATTTTGGTGACCCAGCACAACCGAAAAACCGACCCCAAAAAGGAGGGCTATGGTGGGCAGAATGTCGTTGAAAATACACTGACTTTGAAAATTCGGTGGTTTTCTCTAGACGTTCAAAAATTGTAAAACTTTTATGGTAGACAAATTAAGATGTGGTAAGAATGTTGGTTTTTGAATTGGATGAATTGGGGTTGTATTGTAAAAGTTATGACCTGTCTATCGAGTGCTATCAAAATCGAGTTAGTGAGGATAGTCGGTCAGTATTAAAGTTTTTAACCTATCTACGATGGGAATTAATAAGAACACCAAACTTGAAAGTTGTAGTAGACGAGTCCATCTTTCTGTTTTGGGGAAGAAATAAATTTTTAGGGGTCGGGTGTGAAAGATATGGGGTCGAGAATCCGGGTTATAAATCTGGGCAGAAATTTTCGGTCTGAGGATCGGGCTACAGCGTCGGTGATTTTGAAAAATTACCTAGGTCAGGCCTGATCGCCTAAAATTGTGAAATTGTTAAGGTGAATGCCTCGGGATGTCCCGTGCGATCATGTTTTGGAATCGGGCCAATTGGGATAGCGTGGCCTGAGTTATAAGCAAATTACCATGGATTATCCGGATTGGAATAGTCAGTGTTACTAATAAAAGAATGGAGCAAACGACCTAGTTCGGATCGGAACTAAGTAGAACCTCGAACATAGAAATGGTCAGGGATGGATCAAAGTTTCTAAGTTGGGCTAGACCGCATAATTTGGACGTCTGGATTAGGAGTTATGGCGTCTGGAAGTGAGGCCTAGTTCTGGCCGAAATTGACCCTGGCATGGCTTGGTTGGAAGGCTCTAAACTTATGAAAAATTTATAAAACTTCAAGAAATAAGGATTGGAGACAGGGGTGCAACCTATTAAATTTTTAGACTGGGTTTGGGCTGTTTGTTGGCCCAGGTGCGGAGCAGTAAATCCAGTTTAGTAACCAAACCCGTAATTTGTATGGTAACCAGGTAACAATCATGCCCTAACTCTTCCCCGTGTTGTATGAAAATATGTGTGTTTTGGAACATGGTAAGAGGCGTTCTGTTTACTTTTTAAAAGCGCAATGGTATGTGTAATTGAATGTAACCGCGTGGCGGAATCTGTATGATGGGCATGCTGTGAAGTTGAGATTTATTGTGTTTGTTATGAACATCTGAATTACTGCTGTGATGTTGTGGTTGGGAAAGGTGAATGAGTCTGATTAATCTTGTCATGCTAAGTCGATCTCTAGAAAAGAGAAACGTAATCAATAACTGGAAGAGACTGAGTTGGGTGAGTGTCAATCTGTTATATATTGATTAAAGACCTTTTGCCTTCCCCGAGAACTAGTGCATGCATGTGAGCGGCCATGTGCTCTGCAGGAGATGTGGGTCACGCTATCGGTAACCATCCTTATTGGCAGTAGGCCAAGAAATGGTTAAGCAGTAACCACATGTGTGGCGGTAGGTCAGGAATGTGTTAAGTGGCTGCGCTAAATTGAAGCACAGGCCATGAGATCTACTAGGGTCGATCACCAATACTCCAACTGTGAAACTCTGTGTCATAAAATAAGAAGCCATATCCCTGAGATCTGTTAATTAATGAGACTACGATAATAAAAATTGTGTCTGGAAAATCTTGTTGTTTTCCCCTCCCCTTGAAATGTTTTCAAATTGAATTTGTGTGCGTAATTGACTTTACGTAGAGTGAGGCACGGATGCCTGAAATTAATATGATGGATGTTACATGCTAGAATGTTATCGTTATGAACTTTTGGACTAATGTTAAATTAATTTTAAGAATGTAAGAGTGAAGCATTGATGAAGGTTTTTGTATTAATTGCTATACTTGGTATCCAGCCTGGTATTTTCAAAAAGAAAATACGGCGGTAACATCCCGTTAGGAATTTCCGCTGTCATGCAGGTTAATAATAGTCTAAATTAATGAATTAGAATATTACAGTTAGATTTTTGGTTATAAGAGTAATGGGTCCAATGGGTCTAAATGGTCAATTCTGGATCTAAACAATTGACTCATCTTTAGACCCTTTTAATATTCAGATCATTTTTAAGATCTATTGGATCCAAAAATGATGGGTCCAGATTCATGTAAATGGGGTGGATCTGATGGATTTGGATTTGATCCAAGATACATTGTCACCCCTACTTCAAATACTCACCAAACATTAAAGAGTTGAACTTGATACCTAAGGGTTCAAGTTTCATTTCTTTTTTTCACCAAACACCCCCTAAGATTTAACTTCATCTTTAGATTTACTTTGAGCCTTCACTTATCAAGCTCGTTCCTTGTACTTGATTATATGCAATTGCCTTTTTTTTAAAATTCTTTATTAGTTATAATCGCCAAGCATGCTCTAAACAAGTGTTTGGATGACCTCTGAATGATTAGGAGATGAAGAGGTAAACGCTCAACACCAAAGAAAAAAGAAAAAGAAAAAGAAAGAAAGAGAACACTCTATGAAAAGGATAAGAGGGAGACATACTTCAATACAATAGCTTATGGTAGCTATTGACAATTTTATTTCACATCAATCTATCATTATTTGCGGAGCTAACACTTATTTCTAACATAGGTGACTTGGATGGCATATGCGGTTCTAGTGGCATGTTCTTTCACAGATATCAATGCATTTCTCGACTGTCGTTTCTGTAGCTGTGACACAAACTAAAAAAAAACAAACATAGAAATTTAGCTAAGACCACAGGATTAAAATTTTCTCCCTAGCAAACAGTTGGGAGAATTTGGAAAATGAAAAATATAGTTCAAAATCGGGAAATCAAAACATAGAGTTATTTACCTGGGTTTTCTTTTGCATAGAAAAAGTTGCTCTTAGGTATGGATAATATGTGCATGTATGACCACATTTTGTCCATACCTTCAAACAGCATTGTGATCGATAGAAAGGAGGACCTTCCCTGATATGCAGCCTCCATTGCTCATCCATTTATATTTTCTCTTTTCTTGATCTTTTATGTCATCTTTAGACGTACTTTGAGCCTTTACTTATCAAGCTTGTTCCTTGTACTTGATTATACGCAATTGCCTGTATTTTTTTAATTCTTTATTAGTTATAGTCGCCAAGCATGCTCTGAACAAGTGTTTAGATGCTTCGTGAATGATTAGGTAATGAAGGGGTAAACACTGACCACAAAAAAAATAAGAAAGGAAGAAAGAGAACACTCTATGGAAAGGGTAAGAGGAAGAGATACTCCAATACAATAGCTTATGCTAGCCATCAACAATTTTATTTCACAACATCAATTTTTGATTACTTGCGGAGTTAACATTTATTTCTAACATTCATGTTGGATGGAATACATGGTTCTAGTGGCATGTTCTTCCACATGTATCAACACATTTCTCGACCACCTTTTCTGTAGCTGTGACACCAAAAAAGAAAGAAAACCATAGAAATTCAGCAATGACAACAAGATTAAAAATTGCACCCTAGCAAACAGGTGGGGAATTAGGGTGCATGAAAAATATAGTTCAAAAGAGGGAAATCAAGACATAGAGTGATTTACCTGGGTTTTCATTTGCCATTAAACTACCGCAAGTAGAAATGGCGCAACCAATTTGACAAAAGTCACCAGTCATATCTTTCCAAGCTTCTGAACTTGAAATATATAGTTTAGATCCAAGACACTTAATAGTGCAATCAGCCGCACACATGAAGGGATTTTTAAAAGGGACGCAAAGAACAAGACACTTGGCAAAGCAACCTGGACTAAACTTGATAGCCTCTGTGTTATCAACTAGGGCGTTGCTAATCACAAGTAGCACAAGACCAATGGCTATACTTATTCTTGTTTTCTCCATAGTATCCTTCTTGTCCTATCTCTACTATATACTTGTAAATGCAGATTGTGATGGTTGTATAGTGCACAAGACCAAAGGAGCTTATATAGAACTGACTGGGGTGGTCAACTTTACTCCATTTCATCGACATTTGTTAACTAAAGATCTTTCTTTCTACTTACTATTTATGAAAGCTTGCATCAAAGGAATGATGAGATTTGCTGGATTAAGAAAGGAGTTCTTACATGGCTTATGATATATCACAATGAGTGGAATTCAATATTCATTTCATAGTACGTTGTAAATGAGAGAAATGAATGTTCGATCTGTTTATGTTTATGTTATTGTTCATCAAATGCTGGTTTCTTCTATTTAGGAAAAGATCATCATAGGTTGTGTGTGAGAGCAGCTAACAAGTGAAGAGAAAATAAAAATGAATAGGCCTCCGTTTTAATTTTAGGATGATTAGCTAATTATTTTCGACCAGTTTGAATACTGTTGTGGATTTGAATTGGAAAGGAATCATCGGATATTGAGTAATCCCTATTCTGCATTTGGCACCCCAAAGGAATTGTGAACATCACAAACTTTAATTGTTGCTTTGCATGGTCTGATTTAGAAAGGCAAAATATGATAGACGTGTTAGGCTGTCACATATGTAAGCCTCGGACAACACTTCATATTGTTTAAGGTCAATCTAATTTTATGACTAGAAATTTTCTTCAAGAGAGAATTGATAAGTGATTATTTCCACCTAAAGAGACTATTTTTTTTTTAATTTTCCCCTTTTACCCATCACTTCCTTCGCATGAAATGCTAATCTCTTAAGCAGTTGTAAGTTTTATTCGTTTTTTTAAAGGTTTGAAGGAGTCACAAATGATAATGCAATATAATTACAATATAATGGTGGAGCAGATAGTCGAATCTTTGACAATGTCTTCTCTATCTATGAATATGTAAACATATTATGGGGAAGTTTGCACCGAATTCTATCAAGAAGACAGAATATTGGCCTCACTCCTTAGAGATAATGTAGTGTATGTAACAATGCAGTCAAGCCTGGGAAATGCCCTTAGCTATGTAATGCTAAAGGAGCGCTTTGAGGGCTTATTGAAGGCTGGGTTTAGAAATGAAAGCTTGGTTTGAATACCTTCCATACATCTCCAATGATATGGTTAGGTGTCTAGAGTCACATTTGTCAAGGTAGCTAACCTTTTTTTGCCTTACTGTAACTGGTTTTAAAGGTTGATTTGTGCTATTTTGTTGTTACTCCTCAAACAGCTCGGCACTTGCCATTTTGAGATCAATGTGAAAAAACAAAAAGAAAAAATTGATTCCTAAATCCTATACGAATTATATTTTGGTCCGGGAATTACTTAGTAAGACAGTTCTGAAAGTTGCATCTCTTTTTCTCTCTCTTTTATTGTCTAAACCGTCCTCTTATTTTCGTCTTCCATCCGACCATCTATTGACATGTGGCATGGGTCTATAATTTCTCCTCTGCATTATAAGTTGTGATTCTCGAGAGGCATAATTCGATTAGATGAAGATACTGTCTGAAGTTGGATGGACTACACTTGGGACCTAAGGATGTCTACACGGTGGGGGAATATAGGAAGTTATATTGAAGTTGGAATTGGAAGTTTTGGTTCTTAATTTTTGTTTATCTTTATTTGTGTCTTAGCATCCTTCATTCTATAACATTTGCATAAATCCTTTGGACTATCAACTGGGATGGGGCTACATAGCTGGTTCGTATTCGAATTTGTACTTTTGTGCAGCCAGTCCTTCAACGTAGCAATATCTTATATATTGTTGCGTGCCAACTTTTAGTATCAATATCTGACTGAATGCTTTGATATCAGGTGCCTTAGCTTATTCCTTCTTTACTAGACTTTGTACATCTAAATTTCTTTAGACCTGTGTCAGCTATGGCAAAGTATAAAATCACTAGAATTTAAAATCATTATTGGGCCTTCAACTCACCATCAATTTAAGTTTTTGCTTAAGATGATTTTGAACAAATTAGAGTATAAAACCTAGTCCTAGGGCCCTTATCGACAATTTACATGAAGGGTTGCCTTAGAGTATAAACCCATTCATGAACATTCAATTATTAGTCAAAGGCTTTTGGTTGAGTTGGCTGCAAAGTTTGAACTGGTGGGCTATGACAATTCTTCCTTTGGTTGTAAGTGGCCAAGATCTATGTGTTTGCAAGATGAGTTTGCAAATTTGTCTTAATCAAGCTTAAGCAAGGGGTTCATGTTAACTTTTTGGGGGGGGTAGATTGGAACCAAGAATCTTTTATGTTTGGTAGATTGACAAATGGGTTCTTTGATTCTAGTCCAATTCGAGTTCCATTATATTCGGATGGATGAAATTAAATTTATGTTGAAATTGATTCAAATTAGGTGATCCATTTGTTCTTTGGATGACATGGGAACCATATAGTATAGATTGTGTGGAATTCCTACTTTGTGCTTGTATGACATGGGAACAATATAGTTTATTCCTTCAATGGCTCGAATATGAATAGTATTATTTTCGATATTTCAATGATCTACAGTCTACACTAACAACTTTATTTACAATTTATTCCTCGACAACTTCGATAAACAATGAAAACATCAAGAGAGCTAAGAACTGCTAAAAATCTGTCATTTTTTAACTTCAGCACTACTTCAAGGAGACAAATTGTTACTATGACATATTCTTCCACAAGAGTGTGTGCATTTCTCTGCCTCCTTTGTAGCTGCCACAAAAGGAAGAAAATAGAATTATCAATGTTTAAAAAAAAAAAAGAGGAGAAAGTGTAGAATAGTATAAGGAAAAAAAAGGGAAAGAAGAAGAGAGAGATTAACCTGGATTTTCTTTGTTGATTGAATAAGGGCAAGTAGAGATTGCACAACCAAGTTGACAAAAGTCATGAGTATGAGATTTCCAGGCATGTTGGTTCGAAACATCAAGTGGGGTAGAAAATAAACACTTTATGCCAGACCCAGCTGCACATAAAAGGGGGGCCTGGGACAGTGAACAAGGCACATTGCTGAAGCATTTTGCCTTAGAATTATTGACCTCTGATGCTTCTCGACCAGTGCAATACGACTCTTTCTTGATTTTACTGCCTCCATCACTTTTTTCCTTCTCTTTCTCTCCCCTTGTACTGCAGCCTAGTTATGATTGAATGAAGGGTACAGCCAAAAATCAAGGGGTTATATTGGATTTTGCTTGAGTGAAAGCTGAAAATGGTGGTCATTTTGACTCCATGCACTATGTTATTTGTTAAATATTTGAAGAATATTTTTGGCCTAATATAGACGGTATGACTCTTTCTTGATGTCATGCAAAATAAGAGTTTTTGGTACTTCCTACTTTTTGAGATCTTGCATGACAGGATGATTACATTATTTCTAACAAAAATGGTAAATGTCCCGTTATAACACACTTTTTAAATATCTTATATATTTGGATTTAAAAGTTATATTATCATCTAATAAATTTTTAAAAATGGTATAATTGAATGGTAGAAGAGTATTATAACTTATAAATTGTGTAAAATTATCTTTTTTATCCATATTTTTTCACAATTAAAAAATCATGGGTATTATATGTCTTCATGGCTAGGATTGACTTAATTGCGGTGTCATTTTGTATCCATTGATGTAGCTGACAAATATTAGGATTTACAACTCATAATTAAGTCTAATTAGTGAAAAATTGGTGTTTTTAAATCATTTAACATCTTAATTTTGGTCAAAATAAGACATTTAAAAGTTATCTTATTATAAGATATATATCATCACCCTATTTTAAAACAAGGATATGTATGCTTTTGATCTGTTGTGGCCCGTCTGGATAAGGAGGGTTGAATATTCTTTTCTTCTTTTTCTTTTTTTTTTTTGGTTGGTGAGAAGGGAGTTTTTTGAGTATAATCTTCAATAATGTCTTTTGAGTACAATAAATTATTTTAATGTTTTATATACTAGTTTGTGCCCACGCTAATGCACGGGAATTTCAAAATGAAATTTTTTTTATTATTGAGCAACAACAATAATAAAAGTAATAAGTAGTAATTCAATTATTACAATGCTTTCATGTTTTTGTTGAATATTGCTAAGGAAGTTAAGACAGATAATATTATTCAATTTAAATTTTGCTTATTTGCTTTTTTGATTAATAAATCTTTCAATTTTTAGAGTTCAGGCTATTTTTTTTAAGAATCTCCCTCTTTAATTTGTTTTTCTTTTTGGGATTTTGGGACGCTATTAATCCAAATCTATGGATATTAAACTTCTTAATCCAACTTTAAGAAATAACTCCGACGATACCAACTTTGAGGGTACTTATTTTTTTGAGTCTAGGGTAATTTGACATTGAATTTTTTTAAGTAATTGAAATTTCAAGATGAATGTATGCAACTTGAATTTCATATACTTGTATTGTTTTAGGGGCAACATTATTTGAAGTTGCCTAAAAAAAAACAATCTCAAATGATCCTTAGACTAAAGAAATTACATCCCTCCAAAGTTGGATTGTTATGAGTTATTTCTTACAGTTGGATTAATAACGTTTAATGCTTCCAAAGAAGAGACTAACGACGTTCAATTTTTAAAGATGTATGGGTTCAGATTATGATTAGACTCCTTAATACTAAAACATTTGTCCTTAAGCTGACTAAAATGGCTGCATACAAATCTCTTCACATTTATGGCCCTATTGTCTATTTTCATACCCTTTAAAAAATTATAAAATTTAAAGCAATATTATTAGTTTATCACTAACTTTTTCCGTTTATTTTAATTTGAGCTCGAGCCCACAAATCACTAATGTATAATTCAAAAAAAATGGGCCTCATGATAGTTAACCCTATATACAATGGATACCTTGTATTAGTGTTGAGTTTTTACCATGTTGCTAAGGTTCTTCAAATTATCAAAATATTTTTCTTAGAACTTCACCTATAAATATGTTTTTAATTATAAGATTTACATATATTTATTGTATTATAATGCTTTTAGCTACTCAATTTTTTCTGCACAGATAAATTAATTAACTTGGTTAGAGTTATTTTATTCTTTTTGACTCTTAGTATGACTTTATCAAATCATTTACTCTAGGCATATAATAAAACAACCTAGCTCCACTCTCCATCCCCACAAAAAAGGAGGCAAGAATAAGAAAAGTCATGAATGTCATAGAAAAATAATTAGCTAAATAACAAAACTAACCAATATCATATATACACCATCTATACATCTACATGAAAGTATATGTTAAGTTAATTAGAATAGAGAATCTGATGGAATTAGCTATTATAAAAAACACACAAATTAGGGGTTTGATTATTGATTGTATATAGTCCTTCAGTCTCATGTTGAATACCATCATATGCATGTATGGTGATACTTAAATCTATGCATGTTCATGTCAAAGTCTTTGATTTATTGGACAAAAATACTCACCATACAATCACTTATATTTTGAAGTAATATAATAAGAAAATTCAGCATAAACAATTCACAATTTCATATTGAATGGTCAATAATTTGATTTGATATTTTTACATTTTTCTTTTATTAATGTTATTCTCAATCACCGTGTATAGGTAGAAAACTCAAATAAATAAATTAACAAATTTTATATTAAAATATTAGAGTCCATCGCCCATAATCTTTCTCTCTTCATAATCATGCTCTTTTATTACCCATAAATTGTACATCTTCTAATTAAAAGAAGTATAAAATATTAGAATGCAATGACGTATCATGCGAAGTGAATCTTTTGCCTTGAGTTTAGGCTTGGTAGTAACTCATTTCTTGTCTCTCAATTCGTGGCCAAATAGAAAGAGAAAGAGAAAGAGAAATAGTCCTCCCTTTATGGGAAGAAATATCAAGATCACGGAGATCATCACGCATGAGACTGACACATGAAAGGATACTACTTCTATTAACCTTTGTCCATTGGAATAAATGATTAGTATAGAACAATTCTCAGTTTGGACGAAAAATTTGATATGAATTTAAGTGATTATGAAGAACACTAATTAAGAAACTAATGGATATGTATGGCTTAGATTGAGTAAGAAGATGAGAATTTTGGATGGGGTTATTTTAAAATTTGAAAAGTAAGAAATTGGAGGGAATGAATTCTAAGAGGGTCAATTAGGTGGGATTTAATGTGGTGTTTTCTTTCATTTGAAAAAAAATATTTCAATTATATTACAGATTCTATTTTCCTTATCAAACCCAATATTAATGAAATAAATATATTGAAAATTAAAAAATCTTTATAAAAAAGAGGGAGCAAATATATATGAAGGCTGCTTTGCGACGAGATTTAATGTGGTGACTTTGTTCATTTGGAATATATGGTAATCACAATATAGATTTAATTTTTTCTTTAATTTAGTCAACACATATTGATGAAACTTGTCATAAATGACAAACATGTCATAAATTAATGATTAAGTGTCAATTTTTATAAAGAAATAATATTTCATATAATTGTAAAGTATGAAGATTTTGCTTTCCATTCATCATTTCATATAAAATCTTGAGAATTTTCATTATAAATTAACGTTTAAAATTTAAAAATAAGCTAAAGGGAGGGAATGAATGTAGACGCGCCAGGTGGACATAGGAGTTTTATTATAACGCCATATTAGCAGAGGACTACATCTAAATTGTAATATAGATTTATTTACTTTTCAAAGTTCAATTTATTGATTTGTTACTTGTTCATGTTGCACTTAGATAATTTATGTTAAATTTCTTTTTTTAATTTATATTCAGAAATTTTTTAACGAACGGATGTCTAAATAGTTAAAATTAACGTAAAGAAGCATTAGGTTAAAAAATAATGTGCACAATTAAGTACTTGTTACGTTAAATTACCACAAGTGCACGATGTCATTTGTAGCTAGCAACGGCAAGTACGGGTCGTATTCCACAGGGAGCTTGTTTTCGATTACCGGACTAATTCAAGTGCTCAATCTAGACCATTCAAGTTGTAGGTTTGTATTTAAACTACGGGGATGTTAACAACTAAAGGATTGAATAAAACTGCAGAGTATTAAAGTACTTAGGTTGAGATATCAGCACAATTATGCTAATGAATCAGTCATTAATCCCAATCAAACGGAACAAAGCATGTGTTTATGAATGGAAAAATTGTCACTTAAGCACATCTCCTCTCTCTCTCAGGGGTCGAAGACTAATTCTGCAACTCAAGTCACCTATTTTCATCAAACTAAAGGTTGAAGGATTACAAGATCTACAATCTCTGATCCTAACTAGAACTTCAATTATTTTTATATCAAAATCCTAGTTGTCTACTAAGTCACGTTAGATAAAGGTTTCGTCTCTCAACGCTCCCCTAAACCCGAATAATAACGGATGAATGCTCTTTCGAGCATTTCATCGAGCATGTGGTGTACAGAGTAGAATTCATAATTGTAGGCATGAAGGAAACAATGGTCGGGGGCTAATTCATGATTCAATGAACATAATCGACTTTAATCCCAATCTAAGTTGGGAGATCAGCGACAAATCATACTAAATTCCAATAATTCAATAATCAATGTACTAAACATGATTCAATCAAACTCTAAAACAATATGAAAGGGAGAGAGAATCAGAGAACAAACTTAGATTGATTGTTGAATCGAGGTAGCACTAATCTTCAGTAATCCTAAATTGAATCAAAAGGAACAATTAAACTCTCCTAAGAAAACCCTAAAAATCACCTCTGAGCGATACTCTCTAGAAAAGAAAAACAATGAATGAGATGCCCGAAAATTGCCGTCCAAGCAGTTTAGTCGCGACGCATGAAAAGGGGGGAAGCACAGCCGTTCTTGGCGGCACAGTGTGGCCGTGCTACCCTGCTGGCCGGCACTTCTCGGTTCTCCGTGGAAGCATGGGGTCCCGTGCCGAATCTCTGGAACTTTCATACGACGCCGAGTGACCATTTTTGTGACTTTAAACTCGCCTCTTTGGCACTCCTTTCTGCTAATCATTGTTGGGAAAAATTAAGAGTTTAAATAAAAAAGGCTGCAAGCGTACAGCTATAGTACTTGAGGGTCATCTCCACAGAGACGATGGAAGAGTTTTAGGTCATAAAAAGTAAGGATTAACTAATTAGCTACACTAAACTAAATGAAATTATTTAAAGCAATCTAACATCCTAATTCAACTCAATAAAACATTTTAGGAAGACTATGCAAGCAACGCTATTCAACTAAAATCGAAACCTAGGATTTGTTTCACCTTAAATTTGAACTAATTTAAAACCTATAGTTAACACTACTTGCTATTCGACTCAACCAAATCAAAGCACTACCCAAAGCCGAGCAAATAACCAACATTATTCTAAAATTGACAACATCATTCAATACACTCAATCCGAAACCACACCAAATCATTCAACGATCAAACCAAGCTGAAATTCAAGCTGAAATTCAATGAAGAGCTCAGACCGACATAACCAATTCAAGCTGAAATTCGAATAACAGAGAACAGAACACAAGAAACAAGGCAGGGAATTATGGGTGTTCGAAATAACTATAGCCATGATGCTCAAAATACAACAACCCAGTACAAGCAATCAACCAAGAATTAGAACAAACCGAACATGAATCGAGCAGCAGTAGGGGAGGGGGGAATTAACAAAACCAAAACAGAGCATGAAAAATCAAACCAGAGCAAGTAAGGAGGAAATAGAACAAAAGCAAGCTAATACTCACGAAATCTGCAACCAGCTTCAGCTGCGAACCCAGAACGTCATTTCATCGAACCCAGATTAACAACATCGAACAATCCGGAAACAGGGGAGGGGGGAAATCGACTGAAATTCAACAAAAATCGCATCTAATTCTCGCAAAATCGAACTAAGATTGGGAACTACTACTAGCAAACTCAAAATTGCAGTGCTTTTACATGAAATTCGAACCCAAAAACTGATCTAAAACCAAACCCTAATTCGAAATTAACTGTTGGGAGAAAAACAGACAGAGTTTTAATATTTATAAACCCCAAGTGCAAGGTGTATCGTTGAGTACTTGGGGTGTCGTCCGCAGGGAATTGTGTTTCCAACTACCAGGGCTAGCTAAAGCGTCTCGAGCTAGGCAGGATCGAAGGGTGAAGGACTAAACTACGTTATAAACACAGAAACAAACGACTTGGAGTTGTGATTTTACCAATGGATAAACTAACTAACCAAGATGAGTCCTAACCTACCCAAACTACGCTACGAACAAGAGATGGTCGGTTGCACCATTAAAGACCACCCAAGCCCTCTCTCAAGGGTCATGAGCTAGTTTAGTTAGTCTAACCGCCTATTTTCATGGGGTTAGCCCAACTAGACCACAAAACTAGCAACCCCGGACCTAACTCGATTCGGATACTATTCTCATGTCCCGAACTCAGCCATTCCCTCTCCCACACTAGCAAATTGACCTCACCTCTCAGCATAAGTCAATCGCCCAAAAATATGGATGAAAACCCTCTCAGGCATTTCATCGAACACTTGGCGGGCGTGAAGGAAAACTCTAGGTTCTAAGCATGGATTGAGTATGGTTAGGCCAAATACAAGATTAATTAGCCATCAAGAGGCTAATCACAACCCAAGCCAACACAATCTACCAACAAAACATCAAGAACACATCAAAACCTAAACTAACCAACAAGAACAAGAACATGAAGAACAAAGCAAAGGAAATGAATTAAAACGAATCTAAACAAGTAAATAACATAAATTAACAACGAAAACTAAACATACAAACTAAACAAAGTAAATACAAGAATTAAAACAACAAAACACAAACAAGAACAACAATGAAATAAATAGAGAAAGGGGAGAAAACTTAGTCTTGAATTGATGAAGGAACTTGAAATCCAAAGGTTGAATCCAATGTTACAATCTTCAATCCTAAACTAATCTCCCTTATTAACTAAAATCTATCCTAAACTAACCTAGAAAATCGTCAGAGCAAAAGCCCCAAACGACAAAACGAACGAACCCCCCAAACAGACGCCCGAAATGGGCTTAAATCGCGAAACCCAGGCCCGACGCACGGCCGTGCCTGGACGCACGGCCGGCCGTGCGCCACCACGCACGGTCAGAACGCACGGCCGTGCGTCTGGCCGTGCGTGGCTTCGGCCACCGGTGCACGGTCGTGCCGACCTGCAGGTCGGCCGTGCACCGTCCTTCGCTGCTGTTCTCGCCTGTTTTCGCTGATTTTCATCGTTTTGTCCCATCTTCGTCCCTTTCCGCAGCGTTTGTTTGATTTAGAGTTATTTCCTACAAAACATAAATAAAACAAGGTAAAATCCTATAAATTAAGTTATTATACGATCAAAACGTAGGTGAAAGAGGCACGTAAAATAGGTAAATTTACCGCTCAACATTAACCCTAAAATTTGAATACGAGAACGAAAACGAAATTAAAACGAAACTTAGACCTAAAACCGAAATTAAACCTACTCAAACCCTAGAATTACCTACCCTCCTTCAATGGTGTCTGAAATATACCGAACCCACCACAATTCTCGACCCTTCGATGCGTGTCTTCGTGGATGGTGTAGATGGCGTTGGTGAGGTGTTGTGCTGGCGCCGTTAGCGTGAAACATGGTAAAGGGGGACAGCAATGGTGGTGACGTGGAAGAGAGAGAGATGCGAGGTAGAGAGAGGAAGGAGATGGGGATGGTGAGGAAGATGATGGGGATGGTGAGGAAGATGGAGTTCGGGGCTCTGGGTTCTGGGGAAAGAAGAGGGACGCAAAGAGAGAGAGTGAAGGGGAGGGGGAAATGCTTTAAGTGAACCGAGTTCGGTTCAGCGTGAGCCGGTCCGGTTTTTTAACTGGGCTGGTTCAGTGCAATTCTGGCCCGGTTCTTCAATTCCCGACATTTTCACTATTTTTTCTCGTATTTTTGGCCATTTATTCGAAATTATTCAAAACTTGCAAAATAAAATAAAATCAGTTAAAAACCTTAAAAATACGATTAAGACGAGCATAAAACATGTATAAAAGTACCTTAAAAATAGCTCATTTTTGGTACGAATAAATACCCCCACACCAAGATTTTGCTCGTCCTCGAGTAAAACAAATTAAACTAACTAAAAAGAAAATGAAAAATAAGGGAAAGAAATCCTAACTCACTGTCGTAGGAATCACGGTTGCATTTAACGTATGCAACAAGCCCTTTAAACCCCTCGGTCTCCTAAGTGGACGAGTGAGGTCTCGTGAGGGTTTTCAAGTGAAATACCCACAAAATTATTTCAAAAAATAAAGAAAAAATTTTTTGGTTTTTTTTCAAAACTAATATGTACAAAACTTGGAAAAAATATGCACACATCTCTAATCAACTAAATCACCCATGTACTCAATTATTGACCTGTATATACATAAAATATACTTCAAAGCCCTCTACCTCCTAAATGACATCAGAGCTCTAATTTTTCACCCCACTGAACATCAAGATTCTGAATCCATCCCGGTGCTCGTATACAAGTGTATCATCATCCTAGGGCTTAGATTTACCATACCTACACTCAATCCCACTTGGCTGACACAACTACATTATTATCATACTGACTTTGGAAGCAAGCTTTCCCAATAGCAATATTGCCTCAAAGGATAACACCCAGTAGCACGTGCCTCAAAGGGTAATACCCAGTAGCGCATGCCTCAAAGGGATACTTGTCATTCCAAATATTATTTCATTTCTTTTTTCTTTCTTTCATTCTTATTCATAGTACACACTTCTTTTCAAAGTATTTTTCAAAGTAATCGTGTCACAAGCTAGTGGGACAATCATTCATGGAAACCTACGACCTAAAGATAATGATGAAGGGATAAACAAGGACTGGATCACACAACCTATAATGAACAACTGGAGTTAGAATTAGGGTTTAGAATATTATTTTTAAGGTCGAAAACTTTTCATGCACATCCTACTTATATACAAGCTAACAACCAAAGTACAGGGGATCCAAGCTAATCAGAAAAGGTACAAACATTCCCAAAAATAACAAAAATCTTCAAAAATTTTCAAAAATCAAAAATGGGCACCTCACCCCCACACCAAAACTTCACAATGTCCTCATTGTGGGAACTAAGGCGCTAAAAAGCAAGAACATCAACTATACAACTGTAAAACCACCCTGAACTACAAATATATACAAACTAGGGCACCACAAATCAAAAACGAAACCAAAAACAAAACAAAACCACACACACATATATTTACAAAAGCCAAGAAAAATGAAATCACAAAAGAAAGCCAAAATCGAAACTAAAACCAAAGCAGACACACATATTCACAAAAACCAAAACAAAATCCTCTAAAACAATCCAAACCACTACATAACAAAAACCAGAGTATAAGCTAAACTAAAACAAAGTAAGACCCAAACATACTTATTTGCAAAAACCAAATATCAAAATCACAAATGAAAGCAAATGAAAGACAAAAATCAAAAACAAGAACAAACCAAACTAAAACAAGACAAAGCCTAAACATACTTAATCAGCAAAATAAAAAATCAAAACCACAACTGAAACCTAAATAAACAAAGACAAAAACAAAAGAAAACAAGAAAAACAAATAAAAGACACTAAATAAAAGGCTAAATAAAGGTAAACCTAAAACAAAACAAAACGCACAAGAAAAGGAAAACACAACACAAAACCAAAATAAAACCAAAAGAAAATATCAAAAAGAAAACAAAACACATTGCTCGAATTTAGAAACAGTTCTAGATATCCACAACCAATACAAAACGAAAGAAAAGAGAAGAAGAGGAGAAGAGAGGAAAGTAGAACGATCATACCAGGTTGGATACAGATTGTACCCAAACTATGCCTCATAAAGATTATGCAAATGAGGCTTATGGAGTATCAGCCACTCCATCACAACTCACAAGCAGCTACTCAGATCAAAACCAACCAATGCTCGTAGTAGCTTATCAAACATACGGGCACAATCCTCGCAGAAATGCAAATAGTAAGAAATAGGAATTACAACCCAAATAAGACGCATAAATTCAATGCAACTCAATGCTCTTTTGAGCTTATCAAAGCTCGTAGCCTAATCAGAAGAGAGATGTGTATATGTAAAATCAGATGCATAAGTCAATGGTTTAATGAAGATATGACTATATGAATGCAAAAACCATCTAAAGTGATCTGAATGATCTAAATGAAATCTTACATCTCTAAGAGGGGAGGGGAGAGGACCAAAACAAGGCCAATCAAAGCAAATATGAAAATCAGAGCTCAAATGTCAGCCTAAAGTCAAGTCTTCCATTTTAAAGTGATCCTCGAGTATATCTATGCCATTATCATCAAGAGTCTGATCTAAACAAGGAATATCAAGCACAAAATTCTCAAGCTCTACAAAAGTAGACTCAGGAAGGTCTAAAGAAGAAAGAAGAGGGGGAAGGGAAGAACTGCAATATTCAAGAAGGTGGTCAGCTTGGATAGGATCAACAGAAAATGATTCATATTCAGCACGGAGATCCTCATTCAAACTCATATCGACATCAAACCCACAAAAAGATTCATATTCTATATGCAAAATATTATTTTCTAATTTAAATAGAAGGTCAGGAATGATGTAATCAAAAGAGAATGCTTCATATTCAACATGAAAACCCATATCAAGACCTTCAGTAGCATTAAGCCCATATGAAAATGATTCATATTCTGCAGAAAGAATATCATCATCAAAGTCTAAAATAGTAGCTTCAGTTATCTCATCACATAACTCCGATGAAATCGCTTTTGAATCATCTAAATCATGAAGCTCAACTGCAGGTGCGATGCTTATATCCGGCTCACTAACAATATCAGATTGTTCACCCACATCAAATTCACGAAAGTCATTAAAAGTGGTGGGTAGGTCAACATAGACTAAGATATCTTCAGTGACATCTTTGGGTGAGCTAGTACAGGGTGCAAGGTCTATTGATAGAGATGTAGGGAGGTCACTCTCTTGATCTAGATTAGACAAACACATCTTTTCATTCAAATCAGGCCTAGCAGAATAAGAGGGTTCAAAATCATCATAGAGACTAATGTCAGGTTTAGGAGATCCTAAACTAGAATCAATCTCACTAAAAGTCTCCCTATTTTTGTCAAAACATTGAGAATATTCAGCAATTCTCACTTTCATAGTCTCCATCATTTGGTCAGTCATATCGTTAATGTTCTTTTCAAAACTTGCACATGTGACATCAATATACTCACGATAAGGACAAGTATAAGCATCATGATCAGGAGATTCACAATAGTCGCACAACACAGGAGGAATATAAGAGTTATATGAGTCATAGGAATTCATAAAGTGATCTAAAGGGTAAGAATTAGCATGAAAATCATACTCTCCATGAGTCGGGTATCTAAAAGTCTCATTAGCTTGTTCAAATGTGTAGGTTTCCCAAGCTAATTTTTCAAAGAAATCCCAAACTTCATTTTGAGTTTTAGATAATAATTCTATTAAACCTTCAAGACAAAGTGATTCAATATAACTCCTTGACTCAATATTTAGACCGTCAATAATGACCTCACAAATTTTTCATTTTTGAAAATTATGATTCAGTTGAACACGATAATCATTAAGCCTTGAAAAATAATTCCAAAAAGGTTTGTGCTCATATTGCGGGAAATTGAAAACCGGCATTTTGAAAATTTTAAAATTTTTAAAGTTTTTCAATTTTTAGGGGTTTTCAATTTTTCAATTTTTTTGGGTTTTTTGGCTCTTTCAATTTTTTTGGATTTTTGAATTTTTTAAAGAAACGATTAAACTAGATAACAATTGATACCAAAATAAGGAAAGTTGGAATCGATGCCAAAATAAAGTTACGAAATGACCAAAATACAGCATTTAAACAAATCACCCACGTACTCAATTATTGATCTGCATATACAGAAAATGTACTTCAAAGCCCTCTACCTCCTAAATGACATCAGAGCTCTAATTTTTCACCCCACTGAACATCAAGATTCTGAATCCATTCCGATGCTCGTGTACAAGTGTATCATCATCCCAGGGTTTAGATTTACCAGACCTACACTCAATCCCACTTGGCTGACATAACAACATTATTATCATACTGACTTTGGAAGCAAGCTTTTTCAGTAGCAATATTACCTCAAAGGATAACACCCAGTAGCACGTGCCTCAAAGGGTAACGCCCAATAGCACATGCCTCAAAGAGATACTTGTCATTCCAAATATTATTTCATTTCTTTTTTCTTTCTTTCATTCTTATTCATAGTACACACTTCTTTTCAAAGTATTTTTCAAAGTAATCATGTCACAAGCTAGTGGGACAATCATTCATGGAAACCCATGACCTAAAGATAATGATGAAGGGATAAACAAGGACTGGATCACACAACCTATAATGAACAACTGGAGTTAGAATTAGGGCTTAGAATATTATTTTTGAGGTTGGAAACTTTTCATGCACATCCTACTTATATACAAGCTAACAACCAAAGTACAGGGCATTCAAGCTAATTAGAAAAGGTATAAACATTCCCAAAAACAAAAAAAATCTTCAAAAATTTTCAAAAATCAAAAATGGGCACCAAATTTTCAAAAACAGCAATGGTGGTGACGTGGAAGAGAGAGAGATGCGAGGTAGAGAGAGGAAGGAGATGGGGATGGTGAGGAAGATGGAGTTCGGGGTTCCGAGCTCTGGGGAAAGAAGAGGGATGCGAAGAGAGAGAGTGAAGGGGAGGGGGAAATGCTTTAACTGAACCAGGTTCGATTCAGCGTGAGCCGGTTCGATTTTCTAACTGGGCCGGTTCAATGCAATTTTGGCCCGATTCTTCAATTCCCGACATTTTCACTATTTTTTCTCATATTTTTGGCCATTTATTCGAAATTATTTAAAACCTGCAAAATAAAATAAAATCAGTTAAAAATCTTAAAAATACGATTAAAACGAGCATAAAACATGTGTAAAAGTACCTTAAAAATAGCTCATTTTTGGTATGAACAATCATCAACAATCCTTTTATTCCTTCGGTAGAATTCCTGAAAATACGAAAAGATGTCAAATGAGCGAAATATATATTAAAGAAGGCCGATTTGACCCTTTCTCAACAAGATTGATCATGAAAACAATGAAAAAGGGGGATAAAATTAGGGCCAAAATAAGGTCCAAAAATAGGTTTGTCAACTCTCCCATGCTTACTTCTTGCTTGTCTCCAAGCAAGACTAGTTCATGAAACACCAACGAGGGGGATAAACCTCTAGCTACGCTCCTCCTCAGGCAAGAGATGAACGATCAACAAACCAAGATAAACTATACATTAAAGGTGGTCAAGTCAAGGTGTGAAACAATTTAAATATAACACGCACACTCCCTTCCATGAAGTTCCTACCCAAATGCAACACATCAAATGCCCTAATATTGAAGCACATAACATAACGAGACCTTCCTCGATGAATGGTGAGTAAGTAAGACTGGTAGAACCTCACTTTATGATAAAGTGGAATACTCCCCTTAATGTGTTTAGAATATGTAATAAGGATGCACTCAATACTCTATCCAATCACGCAAACTACAAAAACTTGGTAGAGTTCTCAATTCTCCACCACCTAATGCAAAATGCAATATGTCAATCATGAGGACTTGTAAAAAGGGTGTAATGGGGCCAAAGGTGAAAGGGTGAGAAGTAGAGTAAATTTGGAAAGAGTGGAGCTAATAGTCAAAAGATTAGGGAGAAAAAAACACTTCCATAACTTACTTCAAATTAATGACTTCACACCGCATTTAAAATTGGGAAACAAACCCCATAGCAACTATAAGAGGGAATTTAACAATCTCATTGTCATACCCCCATGCCAAACACTTTATTCACAGTTTTTCTATTTCATTCTTCTCTTTTTTTCTCCCTTTTATTTCTTTTCTTTTCTTTGAGAAGCAGAAGCAAGGTACATGTGAATGGCATAGAATCCACAAACTCAAGGCATAATTCCTCCTTAGCAAACCAGTAAATAAGCACCCAAGGTAAACTAACCTCCAAAGCAAACCCAACTTAATCATGGAAGTGTTGCTCTACTAGACCTTGACAAGGATATAGGACATATCGATAGGCCAAGTGGGTAGTGCGTAGGATGCAATAACAAAGACAAGGGGAAAGGCACAATGGGCTAGCAAAGAGGGTAGTACATATTAATAGGTGACTTTTTGGCTTATGTGGCTAAATGGAACAAAAATTACCTCAATCATATTAACAGATGCACATGCTAAATGCGATTTCAAAGAAAACAAGACCAAGTTCTAGAGATACAATCCTAGATGGGTCACACATGAAAGGAAATATGAGACTATATGCAATGAATAGTCATTAGGCTCAAAGTCTCATCGGTAAGTCTACCACAGTCAAACAACTTACTCCAAGGTACATCCCACTTATCAAGGTCAATCAAACCAAATCACATAAATCTCAAAGGCAATATGACATACAATATAGGATAGGGGAACTACGGATGGCAATGTTAAAATATAATTTCACAAAAATTCACACAATAACCGGTCACACTTCAACACACAGATTAACCTAATCAATCAATCATCACCCCTTGTATTCTCTTCATAAGAGGGGTTTTCGCACTCATTTATTCAAAAGCAATAAATCTAACTAAGAAAGCGGTAAAGGATATAAGGGAAAATAAAGAGAAGGGTAAGAAGTAGTACCTGGAAAGCTTATGAATATCCCCACTCGATCATTTCTCCTTTCTGAGATACAAAATCTAGCCTATATGCTCTAAACTACATGCTCTAATAAACAAAAAATATAAAAATAACATAGTGAAACTATATGAAGTCCTATCTATATGATGCAAATGCAAGTGGTATCAGTCGACCCAGTCCTAAGATCCACAGTTTCACCCAAAGAGCGACAAGATCACCCCCATGCTTGAGATTTTCATTGTCCTCAGTGAAAAGGACGCATAAAAAGAGTAAAGAGAGGGGTAAACTCAGGGATTGAATGGTGAAAATGGTAGGGACATGGGTAGGGTGGCACACCTTTTATTTTTTAGAGAAAATAAATACCTTGGCTTGCCTCCCAAGAAGCACTTGTTTAGGTCCTAAGCTTGACCTTACCTCAGGAAGGAGATGACGGCAAAATAGTGCGGGGTGAGGTGATGGAAATGTGGAACGGTGGTACGTCCAACACCTCTCCAGAGTACAAATCAAACATCAGCGCTTTCCAAGAAGTATCGTCCTTCCAAGTAGGCTCTCTAAAATGAGGAGTAATCAACGAAGGGGGAGAGGGCAAGACTGTCGTCCTCATATGTGGTTTTCATCCCAATCACGCAGCTCGACTTTGTTCATAGTCGGGGGAGGGCTGGAAAGAGGAGGGACGACGGTGGCAGATTAGGCACCAGGGGTAGGAAGAAGTGTGGGCGAAGAGAAACAGGAATCGACCCTTTCCACACACATCGTGGACATGGTACCAGTCGGCACATCAATCTCCGCCCCAACAGTCGCAAGGAATGGGCGACCTAAGATGAGGGGGACTTGGAGGTCCTCATCCATGTCAAGGATGATGAAATCACACGGGATGAGGAACTTGCCCACCTGGACTGGAACATCCTCTAGAATACCTGCAGGTTGCCTGGTGGAGCGATCTGCTGGTTGAATAGATATGCCAGTGGGCTTGAGGTCCAATAGGTATACTTCTGGCAGAGAAAAAGAAAGGCATGAGGTTCACGCTAGCACCCAGATCACAGAGAACTCTCTTAATTTGGATATCCCCAATGCAGTACGGGATAGAGAAACTACCAGGATCCTACAGATTGGATGGCGACCGCTTCTGTAAGAGTGCATTGCTGGATCCGCTAATGGGGGCCACTGAAACTTCCCCAGGTTCTCCCTTCTTGGATAGGAGCTCTCTTAAAAATTTTAGATGGACAGGTGCTTTCATGAGAGCGTTCAAGAAGGGGTTACTAACATAGATTAGGCACCGGGTATTCAGGAATCGTGCGAATCTAGGTTCAAGCTGAGATAGCTTGGACCATGCAAGCCTCTGAGGGAAAGGCACTAGTGGTTGGTAGGGGCGAGTTGGGAGTAGATGGCTAGTCTCCCCAGTAGAGCTCGGGTTCTCTTCTATCTTCTTTCCCCTTGTTCCTCCAGAATGAGGAACTGGAACTACCTCCTGGAGAACCATCACCGGGCTTTCCTCTAACCCCTCTCTCATCGCGGAGATGGCATTGACGTGACCTTGGGGGTTAGTCTCAAGTTGGCCTGGGAGATGCTCCTGAGGCTGAGACAGATGGCTCACCTTTTGAGCGATCAGAGCGATCTAGGTATCTATCGTCTTCTGATGGGCGGCGATGGCATCGAGCATGGAGGTCAGTAAATTGACCGATTCATCAAGACTTTCATTAGTCTTGGTTTGAGTCACTATGAAGTGCTCCATGAGACTCTCCAGGTAGGACTTGGGTTCAGGAGGTGGAGGGGATGGAATGCAGGGAGCTCTATTGTGAAAACCAGGTGGCTGTGGAGAACTCTAGGGGTGAGGGTTAGGGTTTTTATAAAGGAGGTTTGGGTGATTCTTCCAACCCTGGTCATAGGTAGTGGAGTGGAGGTTATTTTGTGGTGGAGGGTTGAAGTTGTAAAAGGTGTTGACGTGTTCAATGCTAGAAGGAGCATTGTAACACTCAATGGTAGTATGACCTTGTACACCACAGGTCTCGCAATAAACATAGGTCCACAGAAGTACCTAGTGAGGCAGCCACTCTATCAAGTCGCTGTGCTAGGGCGTCCACCCTGCTGGACAAAAGCATTACAACGTCCACCTCATGTCTGCCACCGCCCTTCTTAGGGATGGCTCTCTTGCTTGACCAGTGGTAGTTGTTGGAAACCATCTCTTCCAACAAGGCCTTTGCTACGTCAATAGACTTACGCATAAGAGCACCGCCCGCTGCAGCATCCACTAAGATTTTCACTGACCGCTCCAACCCATTATAGAATGTTTGGATGAGGAGCCAGTCAGGAACTCCATGGTGGAGGTATTGCCGCTGAAGGTCTTTAAACCTCTCCCTGGCCTCGTATAGGGACTCTTCATCCTGCTGGGTGAAGGATATAATGTCCGTCCTTAGCTTGGCAATCTTGCCAGGTGGAAAGTATTTGCTGAGAAAGGCCTTTGAGAGAGCCTCCCAGGTGGTGAACGAGTTGGATTCCTCCTTCTGTAGCCAGTCACTGGCTTTATCCCTCAGTGAGAAGGGGAAGAGCCTTAGTCGAATCACATCTGTGGACACTCTGTTGAGCTTGATGGTGTCATATTTCGCAAAGAATTTGCGAAGGTGCATGTTGGGGTTGTCCAAGGGGTGTCCACCAATCCGGTCCCGCTCCACGAAGGTGATGAGCGCGACACTGAGTTCAAAGTTGTTAGCTTCGACCATCGGGTTCACAATAGATGATGTGATACCCGATGCTTGTGGCAGGGCATAATCGCGCAACACCCTCTGGTCTAGCCCGGCCATCACTGCTTCTGCTTTCTTCCTCCTTCTCGCTTCTCCGCTACGCGGGCATGCTGTTGCTTCTATCTCAGGATCGAATGGGACAAGGTCTTGATCCCCTTGACTCCTTCTGCGCATACAAGAGCAAACACTATACCTAGCGCAAAAGGTATCAAGCAAAAGGAAGGGTAGAGGTAAATTACAAAAGAAAAAATAAAGGTCTAGTCTAGAGTATCCTAATCAGTTCCAATATCGAAAGGAACAATTCCCCCAGCTACGACATCACAAACTTGTTACATTAAATTACTGCAAGTGCACGGTGCCAGTCGTAGCTAGCAACGGCAAGTACGGGTTGTATTCCACAGGGAGCTTGCTTTCGATTACCGGACTAATTCAAGTGCTCAATCTAGACCACTCAAGTTGTAGATTTGTACTTAAACTACGGGGATGTTAACAACTAAAGGATTGAATAAAACTACAGAGTATTAAAGTACTTAGGTTGAGATATCAGCAGATTATGCTAATGAATCAGTTGTTAATCCCAATCAAACGGAATTAAGCATGTGTTTATGAATGGAAAAACTGTCAATTAAGCCCATCTCCTCCCCCTCTAACGGGTCAAAGACTAATCCTGCAACTAAAGTTACCTATTTTTATGGGACTAAAGGTTGAAGGATTACAAGATCTACAATCTTTGATCCCAGCTAGAACTTCAACCATTTTCATATCAAAATCCTAATTGTTTACTAAGTCACGCTAGGTAAAGGTTTCGTCTCTCGATGCTCCCCTAAACATGAATAATAACGGATGAAAGCTCTTTCGAGCATTTCATTGACCATGTGGTGTGTAGAGTAGAATTCATAATCGTGGGCATGAAGGAAACAATGGTCGGGGGCTAAATCATGATTCAATAAACATAATCGGCTTTAATCCCAACCTACATTAGGAGATTAGCGACAAATCATACTAAATTCCAACAATTTAATAATCAATGTACTAAACATGATTCAACCAAACTCTAAAACAACAAGGAAAGGGAGAGAGAATCAGAGAACAAACTTGGATTGATTGTTGAATCGAGGTAGAACTAATCTTCAATAATCGTAAATTGAATCAAAAGGAACAATTAAACTCTCTTAAGAAAACCCTAAAAATCACCTTTGAGAGATACTCTCTAGTAAAGAAAAACTATGAATGAGATGCCTCGAAAATCGCCATCCAAACAGTTAAGTCGCAACGCATGAAAAGGGGGGGAAGCATGACCGGGCCTGGCAGCATGGTGTGGCCGTGCCACCCTGGTGGCCGGCACTTCTCTGTTCTCCGGCACGCACGACTGTGCCGGTAAGCGTAGGGTCCTTGTGTCGAATCTTTAGAGCTTCCGTGCGACACCAAGTGACCACTTTTGTGAATTTAAACTCGCCTCTTTGGCACTCCTTTCTGCTAATCATCAACAATTCTTTTATTCCTTCAGTAGAATTCCTGAAAATACGAAAAGATGTCGAATGAGCGAAATGTATACTAAAGGAGGCCGATTTGGCCCTTTCTGAACAAGATCGAGCATGAAAACAAGGGGAAAGGGGGATAAAATTGGGGCCAAAATAAGGTCCAAAAATAGGTTTATCAGTACTCATTTGAAATAAAAACAGAGCAAGGATTAAATAAAAGAAATAAATTTTTTTATAAAAAATAATCTAGGTATCGTATTTAACATTTGTAAGAAAAAGTATAAATTTGAATCAGAGTGGCTTTCCTATGGGCAAATAAAAAACTACGTTTCCTAAAGATTTTTGTCCTAAAAATTATTTACTTCTAGGTTTTCTTTACTTCCAAGTAAAGTCAAAAGCCTTCCTCCAAAAACAAAAAGGAAAGTCAAGCTATTCATCTTTAGCACATGTTATTCCCATGCCTCCATGTGACCAAAAGGTCACGGGTTCGTGCCTTGGAATCAGCCACTGACAAAGTCAAGTTAGGCTGCCTATAATTTATCCCTTGGCGTGGGGCCCTTTATCAAACCCCGCGTGAATGCACGATGCTTGTGCACCGGGTTACCCTTTTTTTTAAAAATTCCCACGCCTCTTAGTTAATGGACCCCAACTAAAGAAAAAATGAAATCCAACCCAAACCTAATTTATAATAATGGTTCAAAACATCTAAAAAATATATATACCCAAACTTAGCCCCTTTTGTTGTTTTATGGGTTCTACTTAGATATTTAGGTCACACTATGTATCCTTTGTTTCAATTGAATTAACTAACAATGAAAGCTCTGACTATTTCAGTATTTCGTGTAATAGTTGGTTGGTGCAATATGAAATTAGAGACATACATGCCATAAACTAATATATTAGTCACATCTTAATTTAAGTACTTTAATTAACATTTAAATACAATTGATATTAATATAGAAGACAATAAATAGAGCGTGTGTGATAATGAGTATGAAACCGTAAAAATGTACACAATAGCCTTAATAGAATAATAAAAGATACAATTAAAATTTTAAAATTAGAAACTATCAGATACATAATTGATTAAATTGAAGTAGCGCTGAATTTAAAGTTTATGCATATTAAGACTAAAACATATTAAAACACAATAAATACACTATAGTTATATATACATACATACATATATATATATATATATATATATATATATATATATATATATATATATATATATATATTGTATCATGATAGAAAGAGTTAAGTTGGTGCAGAGGGTTTAAATAGATGGATATGAGAACTTGGAGAATAAGATTGGATATAGACATTGGGTGAAGAGCTAAGGAGCATTTGATTTGCGTAAGACAGGGAGGGATATAGGTGATAGAGTCAATGGAAGTTGAGGAGAGAGAGAATTCAAAGTGGCTAGGATAGTGAGATACCAAGTAATTTTTGAAATTTGAAATTTAAATAAATAGTATTAGGAAGTTATTTTGGAGGGATTGTATATAATTCTAGTATTGATGGAGAGCAGACTTATTAACAACTTATCATTCTGCTATTGATGGTTGTATTTAAGAAGGTCATAGCTAAACTATGTTTAAGTCATAGTTATACTGTGACTAGGATGTAGCCGAGTGACAAAATTAATTAATTTGCTTCGATTGGAATTAAAATTAAAATTTGGGGTTAAATTTGAACTTCAAAAAAATGTATTAATGACAATCCGACTTTTCATAAAAGGTGATATAAACAGTTGACTCCTAATAATTTTTTAAAATTATTGTTGGGTTTAATGGTCCAAAATCAACTCCGCAGATCCACCACGGGTTACAAGGAGTTTGGGTTACAGACCGTGGCAGCTAGGGTTTCGTTATCTTAGCGGCTAGGATTGCTGCTAGGGTTTTTTGCATCCTTATACCTCTAAACCCTATATAAAGGGCCTTGCCTAGGCTCTAATACTCATCTCTGAATCCCAAACCAGTAAGAAATACTTATAGAGTATTCTATTTCCACTATCTTAGATTTGTGAGAGAGGTTGAGAGTGTTTTTGAGAGAGATTGTAAGAGAGATTGTAATCTACTTGCTTGATCGAATCACTCGTTGTGATTGTGATTGCATTGTACTCACTCCCTCATAGTGGATTGTTTGGGCTCGTTGCCATCCATGGTTTTTCCCGTATTGGGTTTTCCACATAAATCTGTGTTCTTTATTGTTCGTGTTATCGTTCTTTAAATTTCTAAATATCTATTTCGTCCTATCGCTTCCACAACTAAAGTCGCGCAATTTTCACTAACAAGTGGTATCAAAGCCCTAGTTTAGGATGTCTTCAATCATAAAGGTTGATATTCAAAAGTTTGATGGGGAGATTAGTTTTAATTTCTGGAAGATGCACATGAGAGCGGTTTTCATTCAGCATGGGTTGTGGAAGGTTCTTTCAGGACCTTATACGAAGCCTAGTACGATGATAGACGAACAATGGGTGCAGCAGCAAAAGAAGAAGTGTGGTTCTTTAACGGACGACGAATGAGAGGAACTGGAGCTGAAGGCACTTTCTGTCATACAGTTGTGCTTGGCGCCACATGTCTTACGAGAGGTGCTTGATAAAACAACTACAGTGGGTCTGTGGGTTTGGCTGGAGGAATTCTACATGACGAAAAGTCTCGCCAACAAGATCTGGTTAAAGGAAAAGTTATACACTTTCAGAATGGCAGAAGGTACTCCTGTTCAAAAATATCTAAATGATTTCAATTCGATTGTAGTTGACCTTGAAAATTTAGATGTAAAAATTGAGGGTGAGGATAAGGCTATTTTGTTAGTTGTGTCTCTACCCCTTCATATAAACACTTTAAGGAGATCATGCTATATAGTAATTCTGATACTATATTATTTGAGGATGTTAAGTCAAACCTGTTGTCTAAGGAGAAGTTTGATCTTGACATTCATGCTGATTCTGCTGAGGGATTAATAGTAAGGGGTAAAACAACTGAAAAGGGGAACGATAATAGGCGTAAGAACCGTTCTAAACCTAGAAATCCTCATGCTGGTAAGACCTGCAATTATTGTGGTAAATTGGATCATATTGTTGCTAACTGTTTGCAACTACAAAACAAGAAGGAGAAAGAAAAAGATAATTCTCATGAGCGTGCTGAAATTTCGTTTGCTGAATCTGATTCTGATAGTGACGTTTTGTTCGCTACCTCTACTGAAAGGGGAAGCGATTCTGATTGGATTCTTGATTCTGGGTGTACATATCATATGAGTCCTCATAAGAATTGGTTTTCAACATATGATCCAGTTAACTCAACTGTTGTTCACATGGGCAATAATGCCCAATGTAATGTAACTGGAATCGGTACTGTGAAAATCAAGACCCATGATGGCGTTGTCAGGACTTTATCGAATGTTCGTCATGTTCCTGACTTGAAGCGCAACCTCATCTCTTTAGGCACCCTTGAATCTAAGGGGTGCAAATGTTCAGCTGAAGGTGAAGTTTGGAAGGTTTCGAAGGACAGTCGGATTCTATTGAAGGGTTTGAGGCAAAGAAGCATCTATGTCTTGCAGGCATCTACTACGACAGATTATATGAAGAAAGGTTCATATAAATCGTCTCTCAGAATAAGTTCAAGTATCACTTGAACTCAAACGGCGTTCGGATCGCTTAAATACCCTTCGGGGTGCTATGATGGTGTGTAAGAGTTGGTGTTGGTCATTTTAGTTCAAAGTGAAGATTGTTGGGTTTAATGGCCCAAAATCAACTCCGCAGATCCACCACGGGCTGCAAGGAGTTGGGTAACGGACCATGGCGACTAGGGTTTCGTCGTCTTAACGGTTAGGGTTGCTGCTAGGATTTTTTGCATCCTTATACCTCTAAACCCTATATAAAGGGTCTTGCTTAGGCTCTAATACTCATCTCTAAATCCCAAACCAGTAAGAAATACTTATAGAGTATTCTGTTTCCATTATCTTAGATTTGTGAGAGAGGTTGAGAGTGTTTTTAAGAGAGATTATAAGAGAGATTGTAATCTGGTTGCTTGATCGAATCACTCGTTATGATTGTGATCGCATTGTACTCACTCCCTCGTAGTAGATTGTTTGGGCTCGTCGCCATTCATGGTTTTTCCTGTATTGGGTTTTCCACGTAAATCTGTGTTCTTTATTGTTCTTGTTATCGTTCTTTAAATTTCTGAATATATGTTTCGTCCTATCGTTTCTGCAACTAAAGTCGCTCAATTTTCACTTACAATTATGAATGTTTGCTTTAATGGAAAGTAACTTCTTTTTAAAAATTTTGACCAAACACCATAATTAGATATAGGGCGTGGTTGGCAACAGCGTATTGAGTAGCGTTTGGTATTTTGACTAAGTCAATACACTCATCAGGTCATTTTTGGTGTTCGGTAACATAGTATTTTGACTAATATTTCAAGTAGCGTTTAGCGTTTTAAGCAGCGTTTCTGAAAAGTTAATAGTATTAACATTTGGCATTCAAAAGTAGCGTTTCATATTTTTTGGCCAAAAAATATCCTTTGGAAATTTTATCTTCAGAAATTATCTATATTCTTTTATGTCAATTTGCATTAATCAGCTAACCTAACAGCTAAATTTACCGAACACATTTATTGCAACTGCTCGTCTAAGCAGCTATCCGCTAACTGCTAAATTAGAAACGCTATCCGCTATTTAAACAACTATTCGCTACCTGAACCGTTATCCACTACTTTTGCCGAACAGGGCCATAGTCGATCAAATTACTACAAAAGGTTATTGTGCAAGTTTTACCAAATGTAGAAATTATTTTATATGCTAGTAACTAGTCTGGAGCAACGTTAAAAAAATTGGACCAGGCCGGCCGATCCAACCGATTGGACTGGGAATCGATCGGAGCAACGGTTCAGAAATTGTTTTAACTCGTTTGGGCGATTGAATCGGAAAAAATCGGTAAAATCCGATTGGATCGGTTGACTCAATCAGACTAGCCCACCGGTAGTTGGACCGACTTTGCCCAGCTTCTTATAAAAACCAAGTTTTTTTTGAGGACGTGAAGATTTCGTACAGGGCACAGCTCAACCCTTTTAGAGCATCCTTGGCTTGCCTTCCATGCTTTTTGATAAAAGCTACCAAGTTTGAAAATTTGCTCACAATGACGATGTGGGACTTCTCAATTCTCACCATTTAACAGAAGTCATATTTATGCAATGAAGGTCTTGTAACCACCTTCTACTCCATCAATATGGGATCATAAATAAATTTCTTATTTCTCTTCCTCATTATCTTGTGCTTGTAACTTTTTTCTATTAGATAGTAGCAATTTATGTTGTTAAAATCAAAAAGTATTTTTTTCATCAAATATATAAGTTAATGATCTCTTCTCCCACATTATTTCGTAGTTGTTCATTTATTGTAATTTTTATTTCGTTTAATGTTAACCAATGTATACTTTTTATTTATCATCAAACTCTTGTAATTCTATATTCAAGCATGTGTTACCAAATTATTATATCCAAATTATTGAACTCTTGTATTGTTTTTCTTAAAAGAAATTATGACCCTCTAATTAGTTGTGTTACCAAATTATTACATCTAAATTATTTTTGTCCCCTTGAAACAATGTCATTTTAAGGGGTTGATTTTTTGGGGGGGGGGGGGGAGAAGGGGGGGAGTGTGAATGCTTTATTAGGAAGTAGAAATGTGCAAAGGCCTTGAGCTCTTTTACAAAGCCTAACTTTAATTGCAGACCTATGACTTTGCATTATCTTTGGCTTGCCTTCCATGCTTTTTAATAAGGCTACCAAGTTTGAGAATTTGCTCAAATTGGCGATGTGGAACTTCTCAATTCTCACCATCTAACAGAACCCATATTTATACAATGAGAGTCCTGTAACCACCTTTTACTTCATCAAT